>PVKU01011355.1:0-44056 GCA_004027475.1 Anoura caudifer | reverse complement strand
AGTGAGGCTTACTGTCTTTAGATCCTTATATAGGCAGGCCCCATAGCACTTTATGCAAATTGTGACACATGATTACAAGGCAGACAGAAACAATAGATCCATGTATTTAAAGGCAAATAAAACATTTACAATATGAGGCTCACACTAGCTCAATGTACTTAAAATATTTTCCTATGTATTCAATGCTTGAAAATATGCTGAAAAATTACTTGAAGGATTTCTCACAGACATGTCATAGTTTTGAAAGATTTAAATTTCTTTAAAAATAGATGAAGATGGTCTCCTCAAAAGGGACTTAGGTTTAAAATGGTGATTTTACCACATGTTTAACTCCCTCTTTACAGATACCCCTTCAAATGACCAATGGTTATTAAAAAGAAAGAAAATAAAAGAAACCCTTTTGCAGGGCAGGTAAATATGGAACATGATAGCAACTCTTCAGAAGCTGAGAGCTTTCTAATCCATGTAGATCAAGTAGAAAAATAATGAAAGACACACCTAAGCTGCCACCTCCTAGCAAAGCACCTGGAATCAGCGGAGAAGCTCTCACAGAAACCCTTGGTGCTCCCCCACTGGGGAGCCCAGGGACCTGCTCCGGCGTTAACGCCACGGTGCCTATAATATGTCCTCTAGATTTAACACGTCCTGGTTTATCATGCACACACAAATAGTGTCCTATTTTAGTTAATTTCCCGTTGTCAACAAAAATGAAGAAAATATTTTCAAACAAATGGTACCCACCTCTTCACTGCCTCCAGTCTGCTGGATCTCTTTGCTGGTCAAGTAAATGTACAGCCTGAATTTATCCCTTTCCTCTTCCTCCGCACCAAAAATATTCCTATACCATTTCAAGTACAGATCTTCTATCAAGGATAGACCCCATTTCAAGTATACAACTTCCTTTAAAGATGGAGTAAACCGAAGCAAGAAAAGGTCATTTTGAGCTTATAAAAATACATTTCAATCCCCAAAAGTACAGATATTTTCTTCTTAAAAAGAATGCCAAACCATAGGAATTTTTAGAAATTTTAAAAATTTCTTTCTATAAATATTTATAGTTGTTACAATTAGAAACATTATGCAGAAAATTTCCAATTTACCAACCAAAGTATAGCCATTCAAAATCATTTAAAACACCTCTTAACTCCCTCCCTCTTTGTTCTTAAACAGATGGTGGCATTTGGAATCAAAGGGTGTGAGTTCAAATCTTGGTTCTTTAAATTCTATCAGCCAAGTGTTCTCCAAAATCTTGTTTAGTACCTTCATCTATAACAACGAGAAAAATACATTCTAAGATATTTGTTTTTTGGAGCAGATAATTGAAAACTAAGTGGAGTAAGACATGAAAAAGAATGTCTGTTCCATGGGAAATACTAAATACATTTTAGTTTCTTTTTATCTTATCTTGTTTCTCTCTTCCTATTTTACATCTGTGCTTTTAATTACTGGTTCATTTTTCATCTCCACTTTATACTTAAATTTCTTTAGCATACATTTTGCATTTGTCATTGTGCATTTTCTCATTTCATTCTCTGCTTTGTACCTTGCTGTCTTACTGAAACCCTGCCATTTGTCAGTCTCGGCCCAGATCTGACCAAATGTACTCATCTTCTTTGTAAATTGTTACTCGTTTGACTTCCTGTTTCTCTCACACTGACAGCTAGTCTTTCTCCTTCTTGAACTGATTCTTGGCATTACAGTTGCTAGCCTGGATCCAAGTTTAGTTCCACACCAACAGGAAATAACAAAGAATTGTGGGAGAAAGCATTGTTTTTAGTTGATTATTTAGTCTGAAATGTACAGCGTAGCGGTTAAGTGCATGGAGTCTGGGACCATACCTTGGTAGAAAACAAGCTCCATTACTTCCCAGCAGTGTGACCTAGACAAATTATGTCATCCCTTTGGCCTCAATTTTCTCATATGCCCAAAGTTTAAAGAGAATAATGAACTTAATGCAATTAGCATGCTGCCTGGTACGTAACAGTAGTTAACATTTGTGGAATACTCTAAGTGTTCAATCACATTACCTTGAGGATCTTCCAAATGAGTGATGAGAATTAAAGAAAGCACAGATGAGTGACATTACTGAAAATTACTGTAACTACTCTGTGTTTATCTTTTAATCTCATACTTTTTCATAACTCCTTTCGTGATTGAGATTCCAAAAGAGTACTGCCCTTTCAAAAATTTATGAACAGAAAATAAAAGAATTTTATCTCAGAATGGTCACTTAAATATACCCCCTTTATTCTGAGCATGTGTCTAAAAATTCTACTTATTGGAATGGATTTTATTACAATGTGTGGTGATGAAGACGGCAGGTGAGGTTTTCAGTATGAGTGTTTCCTTACTTCCAGTATTTTGAGTATTTATATTTTATATAACTTGTTATCAACAAATGAAAAGTTACCTGTCAAGTATTAATTAAAACTCTCTTGACCTCCAATATATCTACAGGTAAGACAGATAGTTCCATGGTTTGAGTTATTTTCATTACAAGTTAAAAGCTTTAAATTTTAATATTTGGCATCTATATCTCTGTCAAAATTCATTTCAACTCATACATAAACATGTAATTTGCATGCTGATTAACTGCTACACTTTCCTCTGTAACAATCTCAAATTGGAAGTGCACATAAATCACAACTGAACAGATTTCTATTAATTCCAAAACCTTATATGAAATAATTCCTGTTTTTCTGAAGAAAATCTGCAGCCAACGCACAAATTATACATTTTGTTTATACATGCAATCTATAGTTGATGTTTTAATTATAAATTCACTTATACATGAAACTTGGGTTTCCAAATCAAGGACTATCAATATAGAAAAGATCCAGCCAGGTTAAAGTGCAAATTTCACAAGATCAAGTTAAACAGATTGGCTGCAGTTAATGAACCCATCGCGGCATTCCTCACAGGACTCTGACCTAACCCTCCAGGAGAAAAGCAGGCGTGAGAAGCCAACCCAGTCAGAAGAAACACCCCCCACACGTGTACACATATTCAAGTAGCATGATGGCTACACTGTTATTTGGAGACTATGAGAAATGCAATTAGGCTTAACGTAGCTGCAGGTGGGAGGACCTTTCACAACTGTATTGAGTGAGGTTTTCAGAGATTCCAGGTAATTTCAGAGGAATACTCAAGTTACAGCGTCCGCTCAATTGAAAAAAATGGGTGAGTGCGTGGGAGAACTTTCCTTCCAGTTAGCTCATCCATAAGCACTCCCAGCCCACAACTTGAGTGTGCTGGAGTTAAATTAGACTAACCAAGTGAGTGCTTTCCTATGGATTCCCTTAGGAAATTGGGGCTAATTTAGGGCTGCTGGTGGCTTAGGACAGCCTTTACTCCTGGGGGAGGTTCTAGAAGGCGGAGGATGCCACACCTCTGAAAATGAAGTAGATTTTGAGTTTGGATTCTGGATTCCTTCCTCCACATACCTTTTTAAGCATTCAGAAATACAAAATAAAAGTTTGTGATCTTTGGAAGGTTGAAACTCTGAACTGCCACTAAGCTCTTTAAAGAATGGTTTGAGGAATGTATTTTGGAAACTAAGCACTTAGAATCTTCCTGCATTCTTTTTGTTCTGCTTTAATTTGTAATATGATTGTCGTGAACCTCATTTCTTTACTCAAAGTATTATCAATAGCATGGAAACATTTATTTCTTTTACTTAACAGTGAGGGAGAGGATTGTATTCTCCCAGGCCTAAGGACCCAGTATCTACAGAGTAACTCTATCGATACTATTTAGGCCTATTTTTAGTAAAACTATTTGCTTTAATCCTGTCCTTCTGAGTTAGTTTCATGTGTTATCCATTATAGAGGCTTTGAGATACTCATCATCCCAGGCACTGTCATTAATGCCCAAAGTAGAAGCATTCTGTTCTTACTAAGCAAGTCAGAGGACATTTTTTAAGGATCATTTTTTAAGGATGTAAAGGGCTGAAAATAAAAACCAGGGAGATACTGAATTGTGATAGGATGAATCAAATGGTTCACATTAAAGTTTTTCTCATAAACAAAAAGCATCTGCAAACATAGGTTGTCATGTTGAAAAGACATATTGCAATAGTTTCTAACATTCAGAAAATAGTGTAGGGGCATATGTACAGTTTCAAGGAAGCTAAGAAAAATGGAGCCCAAATGATATTTTCTTGGCAAATTGACACCTAGCTATTTTTCAACTGAAATCTTCAGCTAGGGAGGCGATGTGCGTCCTCGAGGAAAAAGCCAGCGAATGAGGACGCCTGGGTCCTTGGGCTTACAGCTAGTTAGCTGCCGCAGCGCATGTTAACTTCCCTCTCAGTCTCAGGCTGGAGAGCTGCCAGCCTGCAGCAGGGGGCACAGCAGAGGGAAAAGTCATTTGAAAAGTTAAAATTATTCACACATGCAATATTGATTAGAAAAAAATGAAAGCATATGAGTACATTTTATATATGTATCTATGTCTATACCTATAGCTATAAAGATATGAATCTCTGTATGATGTGCCATCTCTCACAGTTTCACACTTACGGAACGGATTTCTTTTTCTTTTCCAAATGTTTACATTATGGTGCACTCACCTGTCAGGCTCCCTGCTCTTCTCCAACAAAGGGCACACCCACAAAGGGCTCAGCTGTGTTGCTCAGGGCCCCAACACTGTTGCCTGTCCATTTGGATGATCGCTGTAGTGCTCAGAGCCTCGGAGTCTTCATTTATACAGTGGCTGTCATGATTTCTACATCACCACAACAGGGTGGCAATGGGATTGACAGGAAGATGTAAGGCTTCCATGGCTAAGGTTAGAGACTTTACAGGGGTAGGAGAAGCAGACAACAGTTCTGTAAAGCGGGGTTTAACACAGGGCAGTTTCAGAGACAGGTAGAGCTTCTCGTGTTCCCCCGGCATTCCAGGGAAACGATGCAACTTCAGGTGGTACCGTATGAATGGCAAGGGTTCTGCCAGATGGGAGAAGTTTCCTTTGCCATTTTCAAAGGGGTTTTTTTTGTTTGTTTCATTTTTTTTAATAGCCTACTATTGGCATCAGGTGGACTGTTTTGGAGACTCTGGCTACATGCCTGCTCCCTCACTAGGTGCAAATAACTACTGCAAAACAAAATTAGCACCTTCCCGAGTGTTTATGAGATGGGATGAAGTGAGGTTCTATACCCACGCTCATGCTTCAGCAGGCCTGGGATCCAAGCTCTGTGAGGACCCCTCCTGCAAACAAGAGGCTCACAAAGATTCCATGTGGAAATGTTCAGAGTGCCAGACACATTGCAGGCCCCAAATCAATTAAAACTGGAATTCTGCAACATCTGTACTATTGTCCATTATTCTATGGGTATATCACTATATTGATAAATTGATTTGAAAAAATATTCTGTGAGCTGGGTTCTCTTTAGTCCTGAAGTCACCATGAAAGCACATTATTATTATTATTAGAATGTGTTAATTTGTATGTTATCATTCAGTGTAGTATGCTTAGAGTATATTCAGATCTTTTATATTCCCAACCTCTTGTACATTTACTGTATCTTAAGTTCTCTAAAGTACAATCATTAGTCACCTTTGAATGTAACTCATACTGGTAAGTATATACCATTTTATTTAATGTTTTGCTCAGGAAAAACAGGGTATGTGCTTAAATATACACTGGTGATTATTCAAATATTTAATTGGATTTAGTCAGAACAAGCTTCCTCTTGATTCTTTTCATGTTAAGAGCAGATTATGTAACAGGGTGCAGCCAAGAGGGGGGGCCCCAAATAGGGATTTGTAATGGGGCCCAGAAGAGCCTGGAGATAATTGGCTCCACACCACAGGGCCACACCTGCCGGGAATGCTGGCCGCTGTGGCCACTTGTGGGAGGAGCCAGAAATGAGGCTGCAGAGGAAGGTGGCGCAGCAGCCAGTAGGCGTCTTTTCGGGACCACAGGGCTTTGGAAGTGCTCTGTTTTTGCCACGTGGATGGTGCCAGGAGCCTCAATCACAGACTTCTACCTTCTTTCCGGAGATACGGTACCCCAGACTGGGCAGAGGGAGAAGGAAGGACTGTGTGTGTTTGTGGGTGTCCTAAAGAACTTTAGTCTGTATAACTTTTAAATAAATAATAATTCCTTTCCTTTTCACCAATCGCTGGCATTGAGAGACACCTTTCCTCTGGAAGTGGGCAAAGAGAACCTAGTTTGGGGGAGGAGCCCCTGGAGAGAAAAAGGGGGGTCTTTTATATTGTTCAGCACCCCCACCGTCTGTTCTGTAACAATTTTACTGCAGGGGTGGGCAAGAGCAGATGTACAGTTTAAGTACGCAAAACCAGTTTATTCTTGTATGATTATTTATTGTATTATTTTCCATATGCACAACTGTAAACCTACTTTTGCCACACCCTGTATTTTAGAATACATACCATACATTTAAAAAGGCCATTCAGTTACATTCTGTTACAAATAAAAACATGAAAAACTTGTGACTGTGTTTGTGTATACTGGTTTAGTATTTTCTTCATAAATGATGCTCTATTTGTGCTTTCCATGGTCTAGCTATAAACCATTTTATATTCAGCTCCACTTACTCTTAACATATGGAGAAACTGTTGACAAGGACAGCTGTCTGCTGGTAAAATTAAGAAGTGGTTAAGTAAAGACTGGAGTATGAAAGTAAACTGAGTCACACCATGCCACTCAAGTAGCATGTCACCCTTACCACCAACAGACACACACCATGCATGAACACAACACATGCAGAAACGCACTCACACACACACCCTGAAATATGCCATTGACTTTATATGTCTCTCAAGATAGAGACCAAACCATTCACATGCCTGTGGTGTCCTTCCTGCTCTGGCTCCCTCCTCTCCCTTCCAGACCCACAGCACCCTGACACTCTGCTTTAGCCCGTGACTTCCTGTCAGTCTCCCCCGATCTCACCCTCTTCTGCACCATGCCTTAGAAGGTGGCTGTTTCCTGAGCCTGCAGCATCTTTTCCTCCTTTGTTGAGTAGTTAACTTCTGAGAATTCTTCTGACCTTCTTATAGAAGTCGTCTTTGGCCTTCTGGATTAAATAAAATACTCTAACCGTAGATTCTAAGAATCACATAGCTCACCGTCAAATTTGTATGCACTGCAATTTCATATTTGCTTGCATGAACAGTTCATTACTATGTCTGCCTCCCCATTCCCACCCAATAGACGCTGGACTTGGTGAAGCAGAGTCCTTGGCAGTTGCGCTCGCCATTACATTCTTCGGGTGCCCGGCACTGTGCCTTGGAGTAGTAGAAGCTTGATAAGCATTTGTAGAAAGAGTGAAAAATGACTATGAGCAGCATGTGAGAGCACGTAATAATGCTGGCCGTGTTTCAAGCCCACATATTCATGCAATTAAATATCAGAAGACATAAAAGAGGGTCTAATTTATGTTTGAAATACTGAAATCAAAGTGCTGTTTGTTTCTTCTGTCCTTGCTTTTGATTCTTCAGGGCACTTACTAATTTGCCAACTATCTTTGATAAAAATGTTTGCATTTCGTTTGATTTTTATTTGTTTTCTTGCGGTCCTGGGGGAGCAGAAAGCCTCTCTGACTCGCCCTGACAGATCAGCTGTGGCAGCTCTGCTGCCGTAGAAAACTCCCCACCCCTTAGGCAGTGGCTCTCCTGCAGGGAAGGCTCACCAGCAAGTGCTGTCATTAGCAACCGTGCATTGCTGAAAACACGCAGTGAGAAAATATGTCAGGCATTGTTTCAGTGCGCAGGTTTTAGTAGAACACTGTGAGGAATTTTTAGCATATTAAATACAGATTAAAACAACAATAACCTTTACTCTAAATCCTGAGGGCTTCCCTTGTTATTTTTATTGCCTTATTTTTCTTGCTCTCTGTCTTAAATTTAATGCATTTGCCTTTGTATTATTCAGTCAAAGAGCTTTCATCAGAGAATTTTTTAGCTATACTATGGGACTTTCCTTCATATTTTACATAGTCTATTTCATACTTCTTGTTTAAAATCATCCAAAAAAAAAAAAAACAAACTCCCCCTAAAGTGAGGACAACAGACATATCAAGCTTCCTTATAGGAGGCCTCTCTCCCCCTTTGTTCATGTACATACAGCACACTGCTATCTTGCACATAATAGATAGTAAATATTTGTTGAAATAATAAGCCAGTAAAACAGTTATATATCTGTATCCCCCCCCCGCCCCCTTACAAACCATTCTGGAGAATAGTAACACTTTATCTAATTTGATCAAGATAAAATGCTTGTTTTAAACATTAAAAACTATAAACTATAGTAATAATCTTTTGCTCTACAGGACACAACAAATTTGGGTGAATGAATGGACTGATTTGACCAAGAAATGAATTCCTTTAAAAACTGTAGTAATTAGAATGATAGGATTAAAAGCAAATTGTTAATTGGTCCTTCAACATAACTGTATTTAGGCTTTTTCTTTTAAATTGTTTGTTATAGTTCAGGGTGTATCTATCCTTTGTTGATAATTAAAGGATTTGAAGACATGAAAGGACTTGAGGTTCAAGCGTAAGGTAGATAGTATTCACATAAGTGTAGTAGGAAGGGAGCAAGCAACCGGATGATTATTTACCGTACTGGAATCTAAATAGTTGTAATAGGAATCTTCTTATCTAACTCAAGGAAAACCTACAGTAGGTGATGTAATTGAAAAGCAATGAATGCTCTGCAACAGCATGGATGGAACTGAGAGCATCATGCTAAGTGAAATAAGCCAGGAGGTGAAAGACACATACCATATGATCTCACCTTTAACAGGAACTTATTCAACAAAACAAACAAGCATAATATAACCAAAGACACTGTTATTGAGAACAGCCTGACAGTCAACACAGGGGGGAAGGGAGGGAATTCCAGAGGAAAACAGGAAGGGTTTAGAGCAACAAGTATAAAAGACACACCGACAAAAACTAGCGGGGTGGAAATGGGAGGGAGGTGGGGAGGGCTGGGGCAGTGGGCTGGGATGGGAGTAAAAGACAGAAAACTGTACAAGAACAACAATTAAAATAAATTAAAAATAAATAAATAAAATACCATCTCGTGTTTTTGAAGGGGGTGGGGGAGGGGTGGGGAGAAAATACAACTGCATTTGAACAATAAAATAATTTAAATTAAAAAAATAAAGGTACAAGTAAAAAAATAACATTAAATTTAAAAAAGATTTATTGAACAGTGATTAATACATATCTTAAATACTTTATTTTAACATAAAACATATAAATTTATTGCTTATTTACCAACCTTTTGAGTGATGTCTCCTGATGGAAGTTCCTCACCTTTTTTCTTGTATAAACCACACATCATTTATATTTCCAGTTTGAGTTCATTAAAGAAGAAAAAGTACGTATCACTGTAAAGTAATCTAAAAGCATAAGCATTTTAAGTTTTTATCATGTTTCATAGTTGCCTTCCTGCCACCCAACTCAATAGCATTTTAATCATCCCTTTATAAAATATTCAAAGAGAACCACTTTTTATTTTCATAATCATTAGTTTTTCTACAGTGCTAATTTAAATAATTAGAGCTACAAGTACAGCTGGCTTTCACGTGTAAGCAGCGTAGTGCTAGGAGAAGGGAGGGAGCAAAAGCGATTGAGTCCAGGCAGGACCCGGTGGGCCAAGGGTAGTTGTTGTCTGTCTTACAGGTGAAGGATGGACGTTAATGGATCCAAACATTTGGCTAATTTTAACTGAACTATATGTTTCTTTAATGTACTTTTTCCTTATCCTAAGGATAACATGTTTATTATGGAAATTTGACAAAAATTATTTATGAAAATAACAATGGCACACATTGCACCACCTGGAAAACCACTATGTTTTCAATCATCGCTGCCATCATTCTCCAGCCACAGGTGCATGGACCACACATGACACAGTCGTTTTCAGCACAGCCCACATTTCATGTGAAGGACATGTGTCATGTAAAGATACAGCAACATGTTCTTACAATGAGCCATTATTCCTGTTAACTCATAAATATTAGTAGTGATGTTGGCAGACCTATGATAGAGTTTCTAGATTTTTTCTCTTCCACAACCTCTTGTACCAAAGAGAGATTTTTATAAACAATATAAAGATGAAAATCATTATCATGAGAATTAATAATAAAATCTAAACAATTTTATTATTTTTTGAATATTATATTTTTTAAATGCCTCGACCACTTAAAAATGAAGATACGAGTGTCGGAAGATTAGAGTCACTCCCAAACCTACCCTGTCAGGTGGTCAATGAAAGTCAGGATTAGAACCCAGATCTCTTCTCAATATGTTCGTATATAGGAACCTGAAATAGGTCTAGTTTTTACGATGAACAAACAGTATGCTGTAACAGTCTGAGCGTATGTTTTCTTACTAAAAGCATTTTCCTCTATTAAAATCTCTAACACTGCAGGCAGATCTCTAAACCTGTAAAAATATTTCCTAATAGTAGTTTAATGTTGTAGCAATTATAGAACAGCAACAAAATATCCTCCCATAAACAAAACTCTGAACTGCTTTTTTCAAAATGGCACCTAAAGTTAAAAGAATTTCAGAACTTGTTAGAAATAAAAATGCCCAGTGTTATTGCTCTCAGAATCCTGTCTAGAGTTCTGAAGCCCAGTTTTAGGTTGTAAACAATTCAAAATTGAGAACTACCTTGGCTCAGTCCACTTCGCCAGCCGCATGGCCCAGTGCCACGTGAAGATGTGTATACTGGATACTTGTTCGATTGTCTCCAATTAAGTTTTCTTGCTGTAGTAAGACCTCCACATCTTTCTTAAATATTGTACTTGTTTCATTTTTTTCCACCTTGAGCTTGGGGAGGAGAGATGCTTTCTTCGCCTACTTCCCATTTTCTGTGCTAGAGTCATACAATCTGTTCTTAGCTAAAGACCTGGGTTATAGACATCCGCCTGCATTTTATGTATCTTCAAGGTACCCTGAGAAAATGGGAGAAACGAGGAACCAGTTTCCCATAACCGCTCCACAGGAGGGCGGTGCTTCAAGGTGACCTCTGGTAATTTAGTGGGTAGACGTGTGAAAGGAATATGACTTCCTTTTTCTTTTTATTCCCCTCCTTGATAGGCCAACAGAGGAAATCTTTCCAGGTGTAAAACCCTCCATGGACTGCAAATGCAACAAATAAGAAAAAGGCCTTATACAGATTAAAAAATCCAACATCTAGAAAATCTAACAATTTTGTAAAAAATTCTACTATTGTTTAAGCTTCTATCCACAGTTACTTTACTGGTTTTAAAATGTGCACCATAAGTCTTTGCTATGATTATGCTTAAGAGTTTTTTTCTTACAGGTTGAGCAATTTGTATAGATAAAAGTGTAATAAAGTATTTTAGATAGAGAATGAGTATTAGCAATGACAAATTTGAACGCAAGTAATTGAACCGCAATTGGACCTAACTTAGTGGAAAAACACTCATGGACTCCAAGGCCTGAGAGGCAGCTGGATTTCGGGAACAGACCACAGTCTGGAGCTCTCCTGGAGTTCTCTTTCTGTCTTCACTTGTCTTCCTGGCTACAGTCTGCGTTTCTATGTGCCTTTATCTCCATAAAGGCTGCCAGCAGCTCCTGTGATGTAGCTAATGTGCTTTTTCTGTCTGGGTTAGAAAAGTTCCAGGCGTGGGATTTATTGGCCAAACTTGGATCGATTTGACAGAAGCAATCCTCCGAAAATTAAGCTGTGTGGACACACTTCCCAGAAAAGTGTGTATGGCTGTTGGTAAGACAAAACAAGGGGTCCTTATAAAAACTTCAACATTCTTTGTTGATATTCAAACAACTAAAACAAATCAGTTACATAACAGTTACTTTCTGAGTAGCCACTGCATTTGGAGGTGCACTCTGACTGGACGTACACGACTTTTCCAATCATTACAAGAAGGAAGTGAAGACCTGTGGCTTTTCCTATTGTGGGGAAATGTCCCTGCATATTTTTGTGAACTCACTTCTCTGTATAACCTCAAGGTGCTGTGCACGCCCTCTGGCCCCATTTAAGAGCCAGGTATGGTTATCTGACCAAGCCCAGCCCTTTCCTGGGATATTGGAACTAAAATGGAAGCCAATATCTTTCTCTAATGATTAAATCTTTCACGTGTAAATTCACAGGTGTTGCCAGGTATATTTTATCACATATTTGAGGTGCAAAAGAAGATAGGATGCTGGGAGAAAGAAAAAAAAAGGCTACTGGCAGAAAGAAACAGAGCCAAAGGGTGGATCATGGCCCTCAGAGCATCCTTGTAGGGGATGCTCTGAGAAAATCACTGGCTTTTAAGTGTATTCGTAATGTGTCCCTTTATTGCCTCTCTGACCTGCCTCTCTCCACCTTCACATTCAACTCTACGCCCAGCCACGCAGTACCACTGTCACTTGTGTAGTGTCTATCTTGTTGAATTTCAGCTTTGTCCTAGTGTCGTCTGGGTGTCCACCTCTCTCCTTCTCTCTCCCTCCCCATTCATTTGCAGGTCTCAATTCAAAGCTATCTTTTTCAAGGGCATCTACTTTAATGTTAATTATACAGTCTGCATAATAGCTCATTATGTTTTTATTAGCAACCCACCTTCCCCATTCTAGAGCTATAATGTTATAGCTTTGTCATGGTAGATCTTAATTCAGTGCCTACTTACCTGATTGAATTCTCTATCGCAGTGTAAGTTCCTCTAGGAAATGGACCACAGCTGTCTGGTTTACCACTATACATCTTGGACACACAGCCACAGTTCCTGAGACAGAGGAGGTAAGCGGTAAGTATTGTTGAGTAAGTGAAAGATTCATCTATACTTAAATATTACTAGGCTTAAGATAAGTACCTAATTATTGTCTTCATTAAGCACTCTTCAAAAGATAAAACTGACATTAAGCTTTTAAGAACAAAAATTATCCTATATCATCAAAACAACACTGAACTCTTCCTTGTTCCACAACCTTTCTTTTTCCCTTCTCCCAGTCTTGGCTGAGGTCAGTCCCTCGGCTTGCAATATGGATGCTTCCTTTTCCTACTTCAATAACCAATTCCTCCCTTTCTGCCCTTTTATCATCCATCTCCCTCAGGAAGCCTTTCTGACCCACTGCCTAATTGGTTGCTTCTTCACTCTCAAAGAACCTGGTTTTTAGTTCAAGTCTATTTCTACTGCACTGTGTGATGGAGAGCAAACAACCTCACCCACTTGGGCCTGTTTCCATATTTCTAAAATAAAAGGTTTGTACTGGGTTATTGATCCTTAATTTCTTTTTCACAGCCAAATTCCCTTATTTCATATATAAAAGTCTTTTATGAAGTCCAATATATAATTAATAGTCTCGTCAGAGAGCAAATGTATGTTCTTTCCTCCAGTGAACTGAAAAGAATCTTGCAACCAGGCCGCTACTCCTCCCCACACTGCCCACAAGGGGCCACCCTTGTGGACACCTTGCAGTGGTCAGGGTCACTCCTCCTAGAAGGTAGAACACTGCAAGTGATTTCAGTCAGTTATCGCATGTAAGTCCTCTTTCTAAGACAAGGGAGCTGATCCGCTTCTTTGTTATCCGAGAGTGAAAATGAAAGGCTTCCTTAATCCTAAAGTTGGATGCCCAGGGATGCAAATTGACTTCGTGAAAGGGTGAATGTGAAGCTGTGGGCAGCAGCAAAACAACACCAGGTAAGGTATCAGACTGGTGGGGTCAGACTGGGCCTTTGTTCAGCATCCTCAGTACTTGAGTTCTGGCTAAGAAAGAATTCAGAGGCAAGACTCAAACTATAAGAGGAAGTTTATTTAGAAAGTCACAGAGGTGGAAGAAGTGAGCGGTAGAAGAAATGGGATGAGGAAACATGTTTTAAAGGCAGAAGAAGGGCCTTTGGAGCTTAGGAGAGTGGAAGGTAATGATAACACTCCTGAAGGGGAATTGGAAAGGGAGAGGAAAGGCTCAGACATGCTCCCAGGAGGGTCAGCTGTGCTGGGACCTCTGTCTTAAGGGCTTTTTAGGGCAGGTCCTGGGGAGGATCTCAGTAGAATATTCATCAGCTTCTCAGGTGTGCCTTTCAGAGTTGTGGTCTGCACTGTTGATTCCAGGGCTTCTTTTATCCTCTTGGAGGCGTTTATCTGCTTTCTTCTTCAAGCTGACCTGTCAGGGCCTGTCCCATCATCTCCTGTCCTCCTGTGGAGGTCAGATGGGGCTTTTCTCCAGCCCCCTTTGAGGCGGACACTGGCCAGCAGTGTCCGTGTCATTACAGATGAATTAAAACATGCACACAGACTGCTGAGTCTGGTGGAGGAATAAGGATAACCGACAGGCTTTTCTCTCAAGAGGAGCCAAAGCCGTGGCTTCCACCATCACAGGCCTTTATTCTAATCCTGTCTCCTTACATTCCAAGATGGAATCTATCGCTTCACTATCCCTGTTACAACTAAGGAGCCAATCAATGCCCTTAGGAACCTAAGGTTCCTAAGGGATGTAATGCCATTACATCACAGAAGAAGGACATTAGCAAATGAATAGGCAGGCAGTTACACTGGGCCTGCAAGGTACTTGCAGGGTAAGGGGGTTTCAGCAAAGAGCCCACTCTCAAAACAGCCTAAACAGCCAATCAGATATTGCAAATCTGATTACCCACGAGAGAACCTATCTGTGGGTGTGGGTCCTGTGCATCTCTGAGTGGGAGCTGGGCCCACACCAAGCAGAAGGGTCTGTCACACCCCTTGTTCTTCTCTAAGGGGTGGGGGAGAGTATGACTAACTACATGCCAGGGGAGGAAAGGTCAGGGGGAGGGTCTGACCCACATGACCAGAGATGATCAAGGGGAGAAAAGGGTGCCTCGGGGAGCAAGGTCCTAATTAACAATAGCTATTTCCAATACTTGCTCTTCCAGTTCTGCCTGTTGCTAGGGGCGCAGGACTTTCTGCCCTGGTGACACTTTGTGCCTGGCCTGTTGCCCTGCTCTGCTCACTCCTGTCTGACTGCCTACCATAAAGCTAGTCCTGAAAAAGCACCCTGTGAACCAGAGGGGCTCTTGGAAGTAGCTGCACATGGCAACCTGAAAATGCAAACACTGTGGAACTAGTAATCTCAAGTCCAAATTTGATTACATTGGGCTAAATGTTAACATTTTATTAATTTGGCCACTCAAAATTTTTGTTGTAAGTTAATTTTTTTACAATGATGATACCTAATCACACCGTCTCTGTGTACTAAATTAAAAATAAATATAAGACAGATCTCCTAAAACAGTGAACACAAACAAATCAGGAATATTGTACTAAGAAAGTATATTGTTTCCCTTTTTTTAACCAATCTTTAGTGCAGAGTTTTTGCTCTTACAAAGCAAACTTTCGCACTGTTACCAAAAAGGGACCAGGCCTGTCTGTAGTGGGTTTGCCTCGGACCGGTTGGTAGTGTGTGTGTGGGGTCTTGATGCTGAGCAGGAAAGAGTTCACGTCACCAGTCCAGGTGGTTTTGAGAGTATATTTATTAACGCTGGGGCAGTGAAACAAGGAAGGGCTTAGGACAGAAGGAGTAACAGGAGAGAGACTAGTAGGTGGGGCTTCTTTGGCTCTCTAGAAACATGGTGGGAAAGAAGTGAGCCAAGGCGGGGCTTTCTCTCACTGGAAACTCAGAGAAAAGGGAGCTGGGGCAGGCTCCGTGGGTCAGCCTTTCTAAAGCTGCCCTTGCCCACCGCTCTCCTGGTGGCAAGTCTCACGGGGACTCTTAGAGTTTATGAAAAACAAAAGTCACTCAAAAAGGAGTTTCAAGTCCGAGTGCCCCAAGGAGGGCTCTTGTTGGCTTTTTTTGTCTTGAGGAGTTTTATCTGCTTTCCAAAGTGGGATTTTAGGGGAGATCCCAGGGGAGCAGCTCAATAGAATGGTCCTCAGCTTTCCCAGGTGTGTTCTTTCAGGGTCATGGGCTCCACCAATTGGCTGGGAGTCATTAGCTACTGCAGCTGGTTCTGCCATCTCCCCCAGCGCCACCTGCTTTGCTGCTTTTCTGGGCCTGGAGCTGAAATGCAACTGAGGCCTTCATGTTATCTCTAGGGACGAAAGGCCATCCTGGGGGCCAGGTCCGGCACCAATCTTGCCCCTTTCCAGGCACCTGAGGCTTTCTGGCCCAGTGACTTTCTGTGTCTGGCTGTGAATTGCTCAGTCAGTGAGCTCAGCTGTCTGTGTGTTTCCCATTCCCCTAGTCCAGGAATTTTCCTAGCTTCTTACTATCCTGCCTCAGCACCATTTATATTTCAACTTCTCGTCAAGAATATAATTGCTGAAAGTACCAGGACTAAAGGCTTAGATATGTCTATTCAGTCGATTTCTTTGCTGGAGCTAAAATTTAACAGGTTGCCAAGAGAATCAATGATGTGTAACTTCTTTAAAATCCTTCTGTCTCAGCTTTTCAATTCTGATATAGATATGCATAATATTCCTTACTGCTTTTGCATAGAAAAATTGATTCTAATCAATTTTCTAAAAATTCAAATTAACTAGTATTTTAAAATTTTAAACAAAGAATACTTCTCCAGTTTGGCTTGATTTGCTTTTACACTTGAGTATCATTCAGTAACAACTTTACACAGAAAGCTGCTTTAAAGTGTAATGCTTGATCAGAGATGGAGCAAGAGCAGAGCAGGAAGATTTGTTTTGGAAAATCTTAGAAGGAATCTTTCTGATACAATATACAGCTTGGATCCAAAAATAAGTAAAATATGTATCTCAATGATACCATACTTTTTGGATACCTTTGAAAAGTTCTTCTTCCTATAATTATTTACAGGACTTAAAACTAAAAAAAAAAAAAAGAAAAGAAAAGAAAAGAAATAACTTGGGAAAATACACTATTTGAGAAGTTCTAAGGGCCTAAGCCTGAGATGCTCGTTTTGGAGGGCCCAGTGCCGACTAAGTGTCTTTACTTCTCAGTGAATTGTCATCAAAAGATGAGGCTGCATTTCACAAAGCACTTACTTTTATAAGGAAGAGTTGCTAAAGGTTAGAATGTGTGGTCATACGTGTGTTAATTCATCTTTAATTTTACCCCCTTTTGCATTCAGGTTTCTTTCCAATTAAAAAAAAGGAAAAAGGCCTTGTTGTGTAGTGGTGCAGACGTGTTTTATGCAGCCCGACAGACACCTTTCGTTTTCTGTCATAAATTAAGGACTATTTTAATCATTGTTCTCTCATATTGAATTTTATATAGTTACATATTGATATTTGGATTTTGAGAGAGACATGACAATATTAGCGATTTATTCCCAACAGTACCATTTTCCCCATTAATTCTAATTGGGCTGCTACGCATGGCAAAGGGAAAGGACAGTCAATAGGAGGCTTCCAAAGTGACAATTAGTAATTTAGGAAAAGTCTGCAACCACAAACTGTAAAAAAGACATATTTTGAATCTCAGAAAATAATAGCTTATTGGTTACAGGTTGGAATTTCTTTTAGAGAAATGGTCCTTTCAAATTCTCTGGAGCCAAAAGGAAAGACAAATTACTTAAGAAGTGAACTGAGTGCTGAATAGCACTTTTCCTGTTTAATGATGCATTGTAAAACTTAAAATAACTATTTCTCTTATTTTGTAATATGCCTTATTTCAGCACACCCAACACTAAATGAAGTTAATAGATTATATAGAAATGACAAGACAGGTAATAATTTACAAGTTCTGTTTCCTATATAAAAATCAATATCATGTATTGTAAACCCTGTGGGATGCTGACACAGAAAAATCCTTGTTCAAATCAGTTTTTGTACAGATTAAATGACCTCCAATGTAAACCAGACAATGATTAGTCAACAGATTTTTTGATGCATACTTCTAAAGTAGAGCCTACAAAAATAGATGAGCTGTGACAATTTTCATTAAAAAAAAACCATAGTAACAGATGAGATAAGCTTTGGAAAAAGATTTGGAAGATACTTGTTTTTCTTTTTGCAATGAATGCTTTCTAAATTTTCTTTAAAAATAAACTCATTCCTTTAGACTAATTTATCAAGCATGATCTCCTTCAAGGCCTATATTATCTTGAAAGCATTTAAATTTTATTAATAGTAAGAAAATAGCTACAATGAATGTTATACACTTATGAAGTCTTCATATGTGGCTGATTATCATAACAATTCGGGTGGCCAGAGTGGAGCCTGTATGTGAGTATCCTTGTTTTGCAGATCAGAACAGTGTGTTTCCCAAAAGATAGATTGACATTGTCCCAGACTGCTATTAACAAAGTGACTGAAGTTCTCTGTGATTTCATTCAAGGTCACTAAGTCTTGTTTTAAGGTGCTAGAGCACAGAAGTAGGAAGCCATCATTGTTCAGGTTAAGGAGGAGACTGCTTGTGAGTAATGAGGTGTCATCTCAGACAGGCATAGGTGGCCCCACTCTGGGATTCTCCTAAACCACTCTCCAGGTTGGGACTTCAGTTCTGCAGGTGACCATGTTGAGAACGATGCCCAGTTCAGGCCAGGCATGTGTCAATTACAATGGAGTTTCTGGGAAGGATGCTGGGAATTTTCCCTGTTGAGCTTGCAGTTCCTTCTGGATGGAGGTGGAAATCTGTGACATGGTAATGAGCTCCAGAATAAAAAAAATATATAAAAATGGCTCACATGTATGATCCAAATTTCAAAGTAATGAGATAAAAGGGGAGGCAATATGCCTAGTTTTACTTTACCAACTTTGTTTTTGGTGGTGTTTTTCCACAATTAAGCCAGATTAACTCCTTCTGAATTTTTGGTTTAAGAAATGAAATATTAGTTACAGCTTTCTCCCATTCCATTTCCATCCCTCTATTCCCCAGGGGCACCAATTTTCTGAAGTTGATGTGTATCTTTCCCATCCATATATTTTTACTTATATGAAATATATGATTTATTATATTGTTTTGAGTGCTTTCTAAGAGTTACACAAATGGTAGTATAGTATACATAATACATTGAAACTTACTTTTTTCCATTTCCATTTCTGTGATTCAGCTTTGTTGATACATGTAAATCTAGTTTGCCCTTTTTATGAATATACTATAATTAATTTTCCTATTCCTATTTTGATTGACATTTACATTCTTTCCATTCCTTTTATTCTTTTTAAAAATGGCTTGTTATTTTTATTGGGATTGCATTAAATTTACAAATTAACTTGGAAAGAACTTACAGAAAATATCTTATTTATTTATTTTTAGAGAGAGGGGAAGGGAGGGGGAAAGAGAGGGGGAGAAACATCGACAGGCTGCCTCTCACACACAAGCCACCAACCAGGAACCTGGCCAGCAACGCAGGCATGAGCTCTGACCAGGAATCCAATGGGTGACCTTTCAGTTTGCAGGAGGAGGACTCCTAACACACTGAGCTATACAGGGAAGGGCTTTCTTCTTATTTTTTAAAATCAGGTGTAGAGATTTTCTTATGCCCACCCACAAGAGCTCCTAAGAGTTCATATTTAGGCATAATATTTCAGGATCAGAAGGTGTAAATACTATCAGCTTTTTGGGTGTTGGCAAATTACCCTCTCCTCCAAGAGCAGGATACAAGAGCAGGCGCCTCTCTCAGCCCCAGAGCAAACTGAGATGCTGCTGGGGGACCCCCTTGGCAAGTCACCTCAGGTATTTCATCAATATGCACACAAATTAATATGCATGATAGTGTTTTGTTATGATCACTTACATAACAATAACTCGGGTCTAAGCAAGTGCGTAGGGTGCTTATTTTATTCCAGCAGGCAGCTGTAAACGGCACCGTAACATCATTTCCTACCTTTGAAAGACTGGCTTGACCTGGGCTTGCTCTCCTGAGCAGCCAGCCTTAGACCTCACTACTCCCATCCCACAGTTGTTCCAAGTTGTGGCTTGATTTTAAGTTTGCTGTTGACTTCCTCATTTGTTTGGAAGTGTAAAATTTTAAGCTAGACATGCTTATCGTTATACTTTTATACTTTGTTATACTTTTGCTTCTTGAGTCTTACTTATCAAATGTTTCTTAACTCTGAGGTAAATATATTCTTAAAATTCCTCGTCAAAGTTTTAAATACTTCGGTTTTATATAAGGGTCTTTAATCTGACACATTTTTAAATACGAAGCATGAAAGAATATATTTTATTTTCCCTTGTATGAATTGTCAACTTTTTCAGTGCCATTTTTTTTCCAGTACTATTTTTATGTTCTTTTTACTCTAGTGCAACCATTCTTACCATTTGTAAGGGCAGATTCCTTGTTATATTAAATTCCCATGTAGGTTTATGCACAATTCCTTATTTTCTGTCCCATATCAACGGTCTATCTGGCCATCCCTACACCAACATGATACTGTTCTTATTTCTGTAGCTATTAGCCTTGATATCTGGTGAGGAACAGCTGGTGACTGTACAACCTTAATTCTTTTTAGGTTTTGTACGTAGGTCTAGCTCATCTACAAATGGCACCAATTTTATTTCTCTACATCCATTTCTTATTCTTGCCTTACTTTATTGTTAAGTACTTTCAGCACAGTGCTGATTGTAGCAGAGGTACTCCATGCTGTGTTCTGATATTTTTGATATTTTCACATTGCTTGCTGTATTTTATTAGTTAATATTTATGATATTAAGGAAACTTCTTTATTTATAGTTTGCTAACCATCTTAAAAATGAATGATGATCGAATTTAACCAAGTGTTTCTCCTGCATCTGTTAAGATATATTTTTGTCCTTCAAGCTCTCCACTTCACAGATTATTATCAAAATGTTCTAAATGTTTAGGTATCCTGGTGTTCCTGGGATAAGCCCTATTATATGCTATATTGAAAAAAAAAACAGGAGGTGTTAGATTCAATTTGTCAGGATTTTCTTTGGGATTATTGGATATAAGTGTGTAAGTACTAAAAAACACCCCATCTTATTATAAAAGCTTTCAGTACCATCTTTTCAAAGGGACAGCCTTTCCCCATGAATTACTGTATTACCTTACCCTCCATTCTTTTTTCATAGCACTTACCATCATCTGCCGTTATATATTTATTTGTTTAACTGTTTATTGCCTATTTCCCCAAGAGAAAATAAATTCAGAGAGCAGACCTTTATTTGTTCATTAAACTACCCTACATCATTTAAACAGAATACTTGTTTACTGAATTAGTGCATGGGATATAATTAATTAGTGTATATAAATGAATAATTTAATGTATAAGTGAATAAGCCTATTTTTTTTCTTTTTCTCTCATTATCTGATTTTGATATTGAGGTTATTCTGACTTCATAAAATGAACTGGGAAACTATCAAACATTTTGTAGAGGTGTATTTATTCCTTTGGATTTGCTATGGCCTAGTGCTTTCTTGTGGGGGGATCGTGATGAATGATCTGATTTCTTTAATGTAATAGTTCTTAGGTTTCTAAAAAATTCCTCCTTGAGCTATTTTTGGTAGTTTGTATTCTTCTATAAAATTGTTCTTGTCTACATTTCCAGATTAATTAGTATATTAGTGTACTATTGTTGCTGCAACAAATTACCGCAAAGTTAGCGTGTTAAAACCACACAAACTTACTATCTTACAGTTCTGGAGGTCAGAAGTCTAACATGAGCAAGCAGGGCCTTTTCCAATGTCTGCCGATTGCCGGCGTTACTTGCTCATAGCTCTACTTTAGTTTAACCCTCCCGCCTTCTCCTGTGACTTCAAGGACCCATCTGGAGCATGCATGACACTCTCCCATCTGAAAATCTTTAACACGACACCTGCAAAGGCCCTTTTGCCATTTTCATGGGTATTAGGAGGTAGGATACGGACATCTTTTGTAGGGCCATTATTCTATGAACACACATTTTTCGTTGTATTTTATATCGTTTCTCTAGATGTTGCTTCCCCCCCCCGCCCCCATTTCAAAATGTGTTTATTTCTTTCATTACCACATTCTCTGTCTTAATCAACTGGTATGACATTTGTTTACTTCAAAAAACTACACCCTCACAGCTATGGCAGGATTGTGGTTTTATCATAAAGACTGGAAAGTCATGGTCAGCCATGCTGAGAATTTTGCTCAAGTTAATTTTTCCCTATCTATCATTTCCCACTGCTTCATCAAACAAAGCTACTTTCATTGTGCTTTGAAGGGTTCTAAGTAATCCCTGGCAGGGCGCTTCCTAACTCAGCGTTAGAGGTAATGGTGGAACCTGAGCATCCTCACTCTGCCTCCCATTCTCCAAACTGCTCATTCTCTGAGATTGAAACCTCCGAGCTTCCTTTCTCTCCTGGAATACCTAAGGAGGTGACCGCCTCACTTCGCTACAGCTGCGGCCCCAGGCCTGAGCATGCGCACTGGCCACAGCGGACGAGCAGCGATCCACCGGGTCTCACCTTTTTTCAACTCCGAGACCGGTCTGGCTGGTTCTGACATCTGGGGAATTAAGGTGTCCCGCCCATCCCTGGCCTTGAGCTGCGCTGGATCCGTGCCTCCGCCCCTTTTCCCTTACTGCGTCCAGCTCCTAGGAGTGAAAGCCGCTACAAAGGCCTTGAATGAGACGTGTGTGGGATTATTGAGTCGTAAACCACTAGGGGATCCACTCGCCCCCCAAACCAGCATCTGTCGGAGGAGGAAGAGGAGAGGGAGAAGGCAGGGAGCCGAGCGCTCCGTGTCGCCGGCGCGCGCAGCGGCTGAAGCTGGAGCGGCGGGGAGAGGCCAGGCCACCTCCCCCTTCCCGGCCATGCACCGCCTTGCCCGCGGCGGTTCCAGGCACCACACTCTCCGCCCGGGCTGCGCCCACTGTGGCAACAACGAACTCCAGTGGCCGCCCGCACCGTCCACGGAGGAGCAGTGCCCGCCCTCCCCACCCCTACCACCGATTTCAGCGCGGCCGAGACACGCCGCGGAGCAGCCTGCGCCGCCCGCGCCGCCCCCTGTCAACTTCGAGCAGGAGAAGCAACTTTGACAGTAGCTGTGGGTTTCGAACCCAGCTTCTCCTCGGCAGCAGTAGCCTCGCAAGTCGCTGGGTTTAGGGGGTCAAGAATTTCCAGGGCGCATCTGCGCTGCATCTGGCTATTTTGCAACCTGTTTCCAGCGAACCGGGAACGGGCTTGCAGCTACTTAGTCATCAGGAGGGGAACTTCTTTCCCCTTAGTTCACCTCGGCTCGCTACTGGATAAAGCGGTTTCGGAAGGATGTAAATAGGCAGGGCAACCGTTACCAAGAACGCAATCACCCAAAGGCAGGGAGGAGAGTGGGGCTTCGTCCGGGCTTCTCCGAGTCGCAACATTTAATCAACAGTCAGGTGTAGGTTGCAACTTTTCAAGGTCAGCCACCGGGAGCGGAGAGTCTCTCACCGAACCTTGGGGATACGCAGCGCTCGGGCTGGGTTTGGCTGCGAAATGCACAGGACGCCAGTGGATGGTAGAGCGGGAGGGTTGTGACCCCAGAACCCATCCCCCAACCTTCCCGTAATCTCCCGTCCCCCGCTGCCGGGGCGGGGGTAAGTGACATGTGTCTAACTCTCAGCAGTAACTTAGGCAGCAGGTGTCGGTCCTAAACAGGAGCTGCGGCTGCCGGGTGTGCCCTCACGGAGCCATGCGGGCCCTGGGCGCGCCTTTCACCCGCACCTCGCGGCTGCTGCTTCTGCTTCTGCTTCTGCTCCTGCACAAGGTTTCTGTCTCTGCTGCCCTCGGGTCCGCCCCTGCGCCCAGGAACAAAACTTGTCTGGGGGAAAGCTGCTCATCTGCACCGAACCAGCTTCGAAGCAGGGACGCTTGGGGACCGCGTAATTCTGCAGGAGAAGACCTTCTGCTAACGCGTGAGCCTGGGGTGGGGGAGCAGGAAGCAGCGGTACGTGTGGCGTCCTCGTGGGACCTACCCGCGGCTCGGGGTGGTGACCCAGGTGCGGGCAGATGGGCGGAGGCGTCGGCAGCGGAGCCCTCGGGACCTCCAGTCAGGCCGCCTGGCGCCCGGAGGTGGGAAGTTGCCCGGGATGAGGAGCCCCCTGGAACTTTGGGGAGAGGGAGCCCCACGGCTCTCCACCTCTTCCTTCAGACCTCAGAGGAAAACGAGAAGGGTCCGAGAGGCGCTGGCGTTTCCGGGCGCAGCCAGGAGCCGAGCGTGAAGACGGAACCCCGAGCTAGCGAGCTTTATTACTGGCCAAGGAGAACCGGGAAACATCAAGGTTCCCACCACGACCCCCTACCCAAGACGGTCAGTGGACCATCGGGGCACGAAGGGCGGATGATTGCACCCCCCGGAAGGGTGCTGGCCCACAATGGATCCTCAGGTGACGAGGTCCACGAACGCGGGGACCCCCGCCGGGGAAACAGCACGAACCGGCGCCTGCGACTGAAGAACCCCTTCTACCCGCTGACCCAGGAGTCATACGGAGCCTATGCAGTCATGTGTTTGTCGGTGGTGATCTTTGGAACGGGCATCATTGGCAACCTGGCGGTGATGTGCATAGTGTGTCATAACTACTACATGCGGAGCATCTCCAACTCCCTCTTGGCGAACCTGGCCTTCTGGGACTTCCTCATCATCTTCTTCTGCCTTCCACTCGTCATCTTTCACGAGCTGACCAAGAAGTGGCTGCTGGAGGACTTCTCCTGCAAGATTGTACCCTACATCGAGGTAATGCCTTCCAGGGGGTCTCAAGCTGCTGGCTTTACCCATTTCCAGGATTTATAGCATCGGAGTTGCTGCTCCACGCTCCTGCCTGGCTGCTGAACTCCTTTAAATCCGTTCACTTTTTCTCTGGGTCCCTCCTTTATTTCTTGTGCCAATTATTTATGCATCCGTCTGTCTATCTATCTATCATCTGTCTGTCTGTCTGTCTATCTATCTATCTGAGAGGGGTAACTTTGTTCACTCATCTTCAAACTCATCCGCTCCCAAATTGTTCAATACTTACAAGCTCATATGTAGAATTATTTACATTTAAAATTTCTCTCTCTGAATGGTATCACATATATTTCTGACTTGGCACCTAGCAGAGATTCTAGAGTTAATAAATGGCCAATTCACAGTTGTCATTATCAGAACCAACAAGAAAAAAAATTGTCATTTCTCTACTAGATGTCTAGGCTCCAACATGAAAAGGTTATTGCATTTTTAAAAAAATATCAAAATAGGAGTAATATTTAATAAAGGAATCTGCCTTTCTTTGACAGTTGGCCTCATGCTATATTAATAACCTCCTAAATTAGTTTGTGTCTTTGGTTGTCTGCCCTGTGTCCCATCTAAATTCTCATGTAATTTCTTGTTTCTTTGCTTCCTTCTCAATTTCTTAACACTTTTATTTATTTTGTATGAATGAGCTCAAGCAAAAAGGATACTTTGGCCAACAGGACACAGAATATATTTAATATTTTCAAAGTATATGTGTTTGCCCTTCTTGAGGGTATAAGGGATTGGCTATTTTAAGGGATTATCACTAAGACTAGGAGATTTCTTGACTAGGGGCAAGTAATAGATTCTAACTTTAAGAAACAAAAATCTTTCTGAGTAAAACTTGACTGTTTTATCCTAAAGCTAGTGTCCTGCACCGTAATTATGGGAGTTGGAATTTGCTCTTTAAATGGACTCTCTTTAAACACCAGCTCTTGGAAGGAGCCCAAGTGCTTTGTTGCCAGTTGTGCTTTTAGCCAGCTGGCCCTTGATTACCTCCATTCATAGTGCCTGTTTCATTTATGGAAGCAGAAGAAGGAAAACTGTAAATATTCCTGAGCTCCTGATCCTGTCTGGCACCAGGGCCAGTGACACTATGTTCAACATTGTTGCAGGGCCTAAAGCTAGGGGATAAATAAACAGAAAACAGTATCTACTTAGAAGGACCATGGCAAGAGGCAGTAAATAAGACCCTCTGTTAACCTGGCAGGGATCAGATGCAGAATCATTCCATGCTTGCTAAATCAGTTGTTGCTACTTTACCAGGATCCAGGATTTCCCTTTTTGCCAAGCCCCAAGTAGCTTTGAAATGTCTAATTCATTTGGTAGGCAGTTCAATTTTGAATTGCAGAGCAGGTAGTTGAATTTATATTAGAGAATGTGTGTCTACCATATGCCTTTTCTAGGTCAGTTTCAATTTAAAATGTCTTTGATTGTTTGAATAATGCAGAAGAAATTGACGTATGTAAAGAGACAAAAGTAAACCGCAAAGTAAACAAGAGACTTACCCCAATGAGAGAGGAATGTATTGACTTGTCTTAAATGTATTGGACATGTAGAAACCCTTATCATTAGGGGAAAAAAACAATAACTAAAAAAAAAAAGAAGCTGGGAAAAGAAAACAATTTACCAAAATTCTTGAAAAAACTTGAAAAGGATACCATCCGAACTCAGAAAAAAAATACAGAAAAAATTTGGTTAGTTTAACGAGACCTGTGAGTTGTGAGTGACGATATTTATTATGTATGGGTTTTAATTTTCATTTTCTAATTCTAAGCATTTTAAAAAAATGTATACTGTATTTTCATTTGTATTTCATCTTCTAATTTAATTCTCTGGTCTTCTAATGTGTTTTGTTTTTTTAACCAGTGTTTTTATTTTTAATATTTCTGAGTTACTTAAAAATTTTATCCACAATTTTTATTTTTTTTTATTTTTGTTGTGGTATAATTGGCATATGACATTAGTTTCAGGTGTACAACATGATTTGATGTTTGTATATTGTGAAATGGCTACCACAGTAAGTTTAGTTAATAGCTCTTACTTTACAAAGTTAAGCCTTTTTTACTTAAGATGAGAACTTTTAAGATCTACTTTTTTTAGTGGCTTTCAAATATGTGATGCAGTATTATTACCTATTTTAACCATGCTGTACATTGCATTTGTGACTTGTTTGTTTTGTAACTGGAGGTTTGAACCTTTTGACCCCCTACAACCATCTTTTTCACCCCAGCCCCTTGTCCTGCTTCTGGCAACCATCAACCAGTTCTCTGTATTTATGAACTTGTTTTTTTTTTTTTTTTTAATTTTCAGGATCCACATATAAGTGAGATTATACAGTATTTGTCTTTCTGTCTGACTTATTTCACTTAGCATAAATGCCCTCAAGACCCATCCATGTTGTTGCAAATGGCAAGATTTTATTCCTTTTATTCCTTTTCATGGCTGAATAATATTCCATTGTGTATATGAACCACTACTTCTTTATTCATTCATCTGTTAGTAGATACTTAGGTTGTTTCCATATCTTGGTTATTATAATTAATGCCACAGTAAATATAAGGGTACACACACCTTTTTCAAGTTAGCGCTTTGTGTTCTTTAGAGAATTTCCCAGAAGTAAAATTGCTAGATCATATGGTAGTTCTATTTTGAATTTTTTTCAGAAACCTCCGTACTGTTTTCCATAGTAACCACAATTTATTTTTACCGATCCTTACAAATTTTCTGTCCCATCTTCTCTTTTGCCTTCTTTTCTTTTTCTACCAGATTTATTTGCTACAATGTGAGTATTAGCATAATCTTAAGGGGGTAGTGGAATTTTGGGGAGAGGTGGGTTTGCATAGAAAAATAGGAGATATTTCTTTAGCGGAAATTGCAGATCTTTGCAGTTTGCATTCAACTCTTTATTTTAATTTGTTGTCATAAGGCCTGACGAGAGCACCCTGCTTCCAGGATTTCTCACCAGAAAGGGAGATTTTTTAAATCGTATCTAGTATTGATTTGAACAGAAATATACTAGGAACTGTTGTAGTTGATAACTTATTCCAGGATTATAATGCCTTTGTGGCGTGGTGGTAAGTCCCATAAGGACCAAAGGCAGATAGAGTGGTAAAAAAAGGGGAATAGGAGAGAAGGAAATATGGATGGATGGTAGCCATCCTAACAGATACATTATTTTAAACTGGTTTGTGAGATAGCCATCAGAGAAAAAACTATACTCAAAGCAACAGAGGGAGAGAGAGGGAGGGGGGGAGAGAGTGTGAACCAGGGAGCCAGGTAACGGGGAGAGAGAGGGATGGAATGCAGGTCTGGCTGTGGATTACAGCAGGAGAATGGTGCAGGAGTTCCCTATCACACCACTCCCTTAAGGATCTAAAAAAGGTTAAAACCAAATAATTCAGTCATTGAATGTGGCAACTGAAAGGGCTCTTTGCTCGTTCCTTGGTGGAAGCCAACCAGAGTCAATGTATCATCTGATCCAGATCCACAGCTAAATATCTATTTGTTTGGATCTTAATTGGAGGCTTTGAATTATATAGACTCTTTCTTAATTTAAAGAATGCACACCTTCATGGTGTGAGGTAGGGGCAGAAGACATCAAATAGTTCTAAGATAATCCCAGCTCCAACACTATTTTTTTAAATTATATTTTACTAGGATACAAGATTCATAGATGAAGATGGAAAATGAATAAAGAGAATGCATTTCAAGGGCCTCAAGACTAGGGAAGATTTGTGAAATGTCTGGAATCTCTTGTGATGAAAAGAGCCAGATTTTCCAATGGCTTTA
Source organism: Anoura caudifer (assembly GCA_004027475.1). Classification (NCBI taxonomy): domain Eukaryota; kingdom Metazoa; phylum Chordata; class Mammalia; order Chiroptera; family Phyllostomidae; genus Anoura; species Anoura caudifer. The sequence continues at coordinate 15,687 of PVKU01011355.1, read as the reverse complement.
GAAATACTGTTTTTAAACTGGATGAAACAAATGGCCCTTTCATTGCCTTAGATTATAGTTAGTGCTGGTGGGTACGAAAGAATGGTTTGGAAGCTGAAGTTGGTAGTACCACACAGGTATGCGATTCCACACAGATGCCCTTAGAATCTCTACCTTCAAGTGAGCACATCTATCACAGCAGATGGTAAATTTGCTTGAGTGGTGGAGTGGCCATTGGGTATTCTAATGGATTTTTAAGTGGAAACATACAGTTTTATGAGCAATTTGAAGGTTACTAATAATATTCTCAGGGAAAATAGACTCAGTGTGTGAGAATGGTACTTAACAAATATTTTATGACTTCCCATTAATCCCTTTGTATTCATTTCCTACATTCCCATGCAAATGAAAATAGTTAGCTGATAACTCCTGCAGAAAGGGAAAGAAGTTACAGAGTACGCTCTTTTTTATAACATCATTATGAACAGTGTATGGTGAAGTTTAATGAATTTGGGTCCCACACAAGAAGTAAAAGCTTTATGACATTTAAGTGTAAAATTCAATTTTCCCTAACTATTGATTATATTAAGAATGCCATCCTTTCTAAAGCTTGGCAATGAGTTATAAACAGGAACATGATTTTTCTTTACTTCTCTTCTAGAAACATTAGCTGACATTCAGCTTTTAGGGATTGCATATAAAATAGCAGCACCCAACAACTGATTAAAGAACAGTTTGAATAATTCCTTTCCTATAGTCCTTTCCCATATATGTCATCATTCATTCACTTATTCACTATACATGCATTCGTCAAACATTTGTTGGGCTTTTTTTTTCTACAATAAACACTATGTTAGGAGCGGAAAGGAGTGGAAGAGGGAGGAGAAGAGCTGAGAAAATGTCCAGGATGAACACATAGATGAGTTACTGCTACTAATGTTCATAAGAAAATAAGATAATGTTTTACCATGTGATAAATACTGTAATAAAGATTTAAACAAGGTTTAAAAAAGATTTAAACTTTATGAAAGTTCAGAAATGGCCCTGGAATGGGTCAGCTCACAATTGTACTTGGTTATGACCAAAGATAGAACAATTAAAGTAAAAAACTGCTCCCTCATTCTTTATGAATGATATTTTTACAGTTCATTTTCATAAATGACATATAACCTAGGTCTGTGGTGAAATCTTTAAAAATCTCAATTCTTCCATTCTTGTTTTCTCAATCTTTCCTGAGATAGGAGACTCATAAGAATAATTGGCAAAGTAATTGGATAGATAGGAGAGTCCTAGACATTTCATTTAGAAAACAGAATTATCTAAAGATTCTTAAATATTTAATTATTATTTAGAATATAATGCCTGAGATAACCATCTGTACTTTGGAATTATTTGTCCTTATTAATAATCATAATGACATTAATTAAATCAAATTTTAAATTTTTACTTAAGTGACTAGCTGATGTAGCACCGTAATAACTACATTAAATTGAGTCCCTTCTTTCTGAAGATCTCAATGACATACGTATTCAGTTTGACCTTAGAGAACCTAGGAAGAAAGGCTAACAAGAGAGGTACTGTAGACCCTACCATTGAGTAGGGTGAAGGGAAGCACAAGGAATGCTTTTCCAAGAATTGTAATACTCTCTTAAGCATGAAGAGTGAGGACTTGCCCTGAGTTCCTGAGAGCTGCCAAGGTATCTGGTTGTGTCAACAAAGCATACTTCAGCAGCAAAAAGGAACCAAATATATCTGCAGAAGCAAGATAGTCCGGAGCGTATATGTCTACCCTGAGTAGGTGTGGGTCTACCTTGACCTTTGCTTATACGCAGTCTGGACTTTCTTCGAGTGGTTCCCCTTTAATAGCCCTTCCTGTGTGCTGCAGCCAGATTCAACAGTGTCACACTGGACGCACAGGGATCTGTGTCTGGGGTGTGGACTGTGGGGGGGGTGGATGGAGGGGCTTCTATGCAGTGAGGTTTGTCATTGACACTGCACTTCTGCTCCCATCCCCAGGGTCCCTCCTGTCATTTTACTTCCCAAGGTGGGCCTGCCAATGTCCCATAATTAACTCAACATTGTTGCCAAGCCTAACTCTTAAGTATCCTAATTAGAATGATATTCTTAGTGCCAGAAGAGATGATGTCATCCCAAATTTCAGGGTGGAGTGGCGAAAAGGGTTGCAGCAAACTCAAATATGGGGTCTTTGCATTTGCAGAGTGGGTATAGATCCTTTCCATAAAACACAGGGTGTAATCACAGTGCCAGGCTTATTTCTGAGATAGAATACTTTGTTTGTAAATTTATGCTAGTTTCCAGTGTCATTTGTCAGCACATCTGAGTGGTCATAGCATTAATGAGGCCAAGGTCAGTGATTTGATCCCTGCCTGGAATGAGTCATTTTCATTATGTCTATGACTGTACTTAGGGCCAACATTTCCAATCCCTCCTCATCATTCTCTACCTTCTTCCTTTCCTTCTACCTTTACTGTCTTCTCCTTGGGTCAGACCTCTGCCGTACAGCAAAAACGTCCTGTTAACTAATTCACAGCAAGATCTGAGATTTAGAGATTATTTGCCTTTTGCCAGAGGACTGAATGAGAAAGTACTGCTTCCTTAACAGACCACCAAGGAAATTTACAGAGAAATTTTGTCTTAAAATGTGGTTTCTCAGTATCATTCAAATCATAATTACTCGAGCACACATGGAAGAGGACAACTCCAACTTTATTGTCATAAAGGTTGGCCATTATGCAAATCAGTGCCCTTAGGCACAGGGAAAAGAAGTAACTATTTGTTCCTATTCTTTGGAAATTCATTAGAATCCGGAGGTAAAAAAACAGGAAGTCTAAGCAACTTGATTAGAAGCCTCATAATGATACTAAGCCTTGAAAACTGGACTGTAGTTTGGGGGAAATACTGTGTTTTGAAATGAATTTCTAATTATTGACAATGATTACGCAATACATAACTTTCTTAAGACCTGTTGATTCCAACAGATGGCTTTTCCATCTTAGGACAAATGATGTTAATGATTGTTTTTCTACTACACAAGAAATACACCGTGTTACAAAAGTCAGAAGTCGCAATTGGTAGGAAACCTTATGTCAAGGTGAGACTATAAAGGTAAAGAAAGATTTATAGAGTCAAGACAAATTTGGGGATGATATATTGGCTTTTAAATAGTCTCAGTTGTTTTTATAATAACTAAAAGCCTATTATCAAGCTTGTGCAAGAGAGAGGAGGGTGGAGAATGAGGCCATTCTGAGAGTTAATGCCTTCAAAATATTTTTCCCCACGACACTGGGAATCACGTATAGATGAAATAGGTTGGGCACAATTAAAATAAATGGACATTTGTGACATGCGGGTGTCTGCGATGAAATCTCAGTGATATGCTAAAGGGGAGAAGCTTCCCTCTGACTGTGGAAGAGTGGCCAGGAAGAGCTCTGCCCGCTCGGAGATGTGTGCCGGTCGAGGAGTGAGGCACACCTCTCCCACTCGCCCTGTTCTGGTTTGGAAACTCTAAGGGGAGTGTGTCACCGCTGCAGCCAATGATGGGCACCCATTCTGAAATGAAGCCTTCGATACCGGCCTTCTCGCTCATATCTGTCTGATAAACAGTGGCTCTGACACACGCGCCATCCCCGAGAACGCTCGCTCCAAGAAGTGTCTCTTCCTGAGGAAGTTGCCCTGAAGTGCTGAAAGGAAGAGGGTTATGGAAAATGCAGGAGGAAGCCAAAGGCAGACAAGCTCAAGCCATTTAGAGTTTTCAAAGGAAAACTCTACCCGGGGCTCCTCCTGCTATTTTCTTAATTGTTAGGCCTGTAACCACGGACTCATAATAGATAATCATTCATGGCCCAAATGAATGGGTTTTCTTAACAATAATGCCCTTGTTTGGTTGCTTGTAAACAAAGGACAGGACAGAAATAAATGCACTTAAACATCTTTTTGAGATAAAACACATTAGGCTAGAGTATAGTTATCATGACTTTGGTTAGAAACTTTCCTGTTTTATAAAAATCAGTGTATTCCTGTCGCTTTGCTGTAGTTAAAACATGTAGATTTAATTTCATATGTATTACTTGGACATACATTGGTCTTACCCCCAACCCCCCAATCAGGGTTATCATTGATTTTTATGAGAAGGTTTAGTAAAAGATACTTTACTTCGTTGAGAGTGGGACCTTATGCCATCTGCGTCCTCTGTTTCCTGGCTTCCTCTCCTTCATGATGCTTTCTTGTCTTCAGTAAGCTTCTGTCTGAGAAATGGAGCAAGAGCTACCCCAGGATCTTCACAGGTGACTGCTTTTCATAAAGCATCCGTATGCTCTTTCTTCATGTTATTTACAATGCACAGTGATTTAAGGTACCGCAAAGTGAATATGGTGGCCCCGGTTTTCACGTGACGTGAAGTTTGTCTTGCGTTAGAGATTTCTGCAGTGGGGAGCACGCTTGGCGCCGGAGTTGCTGCTATCCCACCTGAGGGCTCAGGGCCAGACTTTTCCCTGTGCCTGCTAGTGCTTTGAAGCAATGCCGGAGGTGGCCACAGTCACCAGAAGCTTCATTCTCCGGTGCTGACTGGGCAGGGCAGGGCGGAAGGAGCTCCACTGTTGTGACTCTAGGAAACAAAGAGCGGAGCACTGCTCTTTGCAGGAACGATTTAAGAGTCATTTCTTTTGATTCTTTTCATTTTGTAGTTTGATGCCAGTCTCCTCGAAATGCTCGATATCTTAATTTCCCCAATAGTTAGATATTTCTACTTCCAGTTCTCCTCTGCTGTTGAGTCACAAAATTAATGGCCTTGTCTGTTAAAAGTGTTTACAGTTCGGCTTTTGTGGATGTTAATTATTCCTCCCATTGCAGTTTAATTAATAAGAGATTGCATCTTACTCATTTCATCTCTCAGGATGTTGCTTCAAAGAACTAACATCTAAGCTAATGCTTAACAGCTTTACTCCCAAGAGCATATTTTATAGTGATATTGAATTTTAGCAATGAGCTATGGTCATTAAATGCAGAAGATCCAGCATTCATGGTACAGTTTTATAATTGCGTATAATTGTACCATTCATCTTGGTAGAATTTCTAATGAGCTGTATGTAAATAAGTATATTTAAAAATTGTGACAGAAACCTTTTCATGTTACCCCAACATTTAGCAATTTTAATTACATGGATGTATTTCATATCAGAGTAAGCAGAAATTAGCACATCATCCATTATCCAGATGATTTTTATCAATTAATTTCTGAGGTATGCAGTTAATTCTTTACAGATGTTTCAAGCTTTCTGTAAATGATTTGGGGAAGCACTGCCCAGGGAACTTGCACCTTTGTGGTTCTCCCACATCTGGAGATGGGATGCAGAGGAGAATTTGTGGAAAACTGTCTGAAGTAAGAACAGTGCAGGCAGTAACAGCAGCAGTGAGTAAGACGCCTAAGACTGGCATGGGGCTGCGGTTGCTGTGGCAACTGAGTTGTAAGCTCTCTTTGCATTTGGGGTAGTGCTTTATTTATTTATTTTTTTTAATTTTTTTAGAGGCTCCTTTAAAACTCTCTCTCTGTAGCTCCCTTCCTGGACAGTTCACTCTCTTTCAGCTGGATGTGGATGCCAGAGAATAGTATCAGAAAGAAGTACAATTTGAAAACAGGAAGCTGTATGCAGGAGCTTCCTGAAATCAGTCTATGAAAATTGGGAAGGTTCCCTCAATCCATGAATCATCAAGAGGATCACAGATCAGACATGTCTGAGGTTCTGACTCAAGACTATAAAGCTTTTAGGGATATGGCTGAAGAACTGAGCATCTTCAAATAAAATACAGTGCAGAAGAGTTGCTGAGCAAAAAAGTTGGAGCACACGTAAATCTTGATGGCTTAAAATTTGTCCCAGCTTTTGTTATCATGTGAGATGAAATATACAGAACCTAGGAAACCCTGTTTTGCTTTTGGAAGCAGTGAATATCTTCTAATTAAGAGTGAATGTGCAGCACAGTTGATCACCTCCAAGGAGTGGCAGTCTAACACACCCATACATGTCCACCCCACCCACATTCACTTACTATTACTTCTCCAGAGATGTTTTGCAACTGACTTGTGGTTAGGTATGCAGATACTAGCTAGCTCTTGTGATAATTGGTCCAGATTTTAAATCTGTAGGTTTCAAATTTTAAATCAGGGAGATTAATTGGGGAGAAGATGCTATCCCTGGTGTGTTCTTTATAAGTAATGATAGAAAACTACCAAGAAAATTGATGTTTTGAGCCTCTAAGAGATTGCCTCTCCTTAGAGCCACTAGCATTTTTATGTCACCAAGCTATCCTTTTAATAGAAATACTATTCATAATTTAGAAAGAGTGCACAGCATAAACCTTGTAGCTCTGTATTTGTGGGCTGACTCAGGATGTACAGTGACAGGAAAACTCACACAAAGACTCACCTTAGTGAAGATTGTACAGAAAACCTTGCTGAGGGTGTGTGTGTATTTGATAATTTGAGAATTTTTTGTTTTGTTTTACATTCTTATAGAGAAATTAATCAAAATATTTCAAAAACTGAAGTCTAAATGTAAAGTTTCAAAAATCTCTAAAATAGAACACTGCAATTTTCACATAATACTGTTTGACATAGACTTTCAGAAAATGCCAAGTCCTTCTCAGATTTCCATTCAAAATGTGGCAACTACTGACATTAAAGGATATAATTGGATCTTGGGACAATTTTAAGAATTATTCTGAGTTTTCAGCATAGGTGCAAAATAAATTTTCATCAGAGTGAGCAACTTGTTAATTTGAAGGTTAATTTTTAAAACATGAATGAAAATACGACTCTTTCCATAATAGAAGACTTAGTAGAAGTCTTGATATTTCTTATACTAGTGTTTGTTTAAAACTTTCTGAAGATATTGTTAAGTAAAAGTTGTGGTTATAAACTCAATCATGACCTCTTGGTCTGCACTGACCTAGATCTTTGTTAATCCTATTTTTTCATACAGTTCAACCACTCAGTATATCTCATTTTCAGATTGTCTCCAATAATAGCAGAATAGTCAGGGCATGGATACCATGTCCTTATTTTCCATATTAAAAGTAGTAGACACTGACTAATGTGTGTTGCTTAAAAAGAGGAGAGACTATTTGATGTTGGAACTCTCAGAATCCACAAGGCTTGCTGGGTACTGGCACTACAGGAGGGCCCAGGACTTCTCTCTCTCCTGCCCAGCGTTCTGTATGAGATTGGAAGCCAGGCTCCCTCTTTGAGCAAGGACTTCCACCACCTGGTCATCACTTCCACCACCTGATCACCTGGAAGTCATGGATGGTTTCTCTCCCTCTGGAACAAGGAACAACCTTCCAAGAAAGATGAGGAAACCCCATGAAGATTTCCTGCTGAACAAGCAGCTGCGTGGGCAGATACAGAAAGTGTTTGGGAAAGAATTACTGAATTATTCTTTGAGTCTGAGTCAGGGAAAATTTGATTCATTAGTATGCATGCTTGACAACATAATCCTGCAGGTCTTCTCTTTTCTTAATTTGGATAGCATTGGGCAGCTATCAGAAATCTGCAAAAAATTATGGGAGTTGTGTAACAGTGAAGAATTCTGGGAGAAAATTAGAACTTTACAGGTTAAAAATGCTTTTGACACAAAGAAAATAGGGATAGCCATTTACAAAAAGCTGCAAGCTTTTCATCAAAATACAGCACAACAGACAATCACACAGGAAGATAGAACATTTTTCTAAACTTGAGTGACAAAATTAAAAAAAATAAGGATTTAAATGGAACTTTCTTATAACAGTTACTACCATTAGAACTTGCCTGTAGATGAGACTGGATTGAAGTAATTATCTGATGGATTTAAGTTGAATAATTTGTTTAAAAAAATAAACTTATTTTCTCTCAATAAACAAATCCACAAGGCAAGTTGCCATTGTTCTGGGTAGAGGGACAGCTTGAATGCAGTACATAAACAACTCATGTTTTGAGTGCTCAAAGTGTTATAACAAATGGTTTTCCTTTTGTCAACATTTTCTCCTTGTCACTTGGCCAAGGCATAACCTATAGGTGTGCTTAAATATTTATACTAGCAGAGGGAAAAGTGAGTGCCTATACTCAGGTACCTGGGATGCAGCCCAAAGCATCCCGTCCACATAGGGAGTTTGCTTTTAGTCTCCTGTGTTTTCTTAATCCTTATGAATCTTTTACCTTCTATTCATTGTCCTTGCTTAAATATATACAGAATGACCACATTTATGAAACATTAAATCACTCCCATTTCCCCCAAATTAAGTAAATTTGAGGTTCCCAGATGATCACTAAGAACCATCTTCCCACTTCTGAGTGAAAAAACTGCCTTACTCTTTTCTATACCTCCAGTATCTAGCGGAGTACTGTGCATAGTCAGTATCACTACCTGTGTGCCTGTGTTGAATGCATGCCTACGTGCCCTATTAAGGTGTATGCACGATGCGCAATAGTTTATGCATAGATTATTGAATTATAGTATGTTTACATTAGAAGCATGCATTAATATTCCTGGAAAAACCTCTGTGTGAAAAAATATGTGTACATGTTTTGGGTTCATAACTTCCGATTCGATTTATTGAGATGTCTGGACCATACTGTGTGTAAGAGTAATTCCTCTTTGAGTACAGTGCTCTCTGTGGTCAGCATCAGTTTTCTGATCGGAAGTCTTCCTATGGGTAGAGTATTTAGACATTCTATTTGGTTCCTTTTGGGGGCATATTTTCATGTTGTTTAATATTCTGTTTTCTTTGATATTCCCTCATCTCATATTTTTTTAAATTTAATGATCATATTTATTTTGCGGTAACTATACTTATATCTGATTCTGTAACTCATTTCTTCTGGCATATGATCTCATAGTGGTGGATTGTTGCTTGCCTATTGTGATTTTTAATTTTGAATCCATATTCCTGGAATTTTACCTGTGCGATTTCTTCGAGGCTTAGTTTTAAAGTGCCTTCTTCCAGAGAGGTTTTGTGTTAAAACTGTCTGGGGCCTGGGACAATTTTAAGTTACATTTTGGGTGTCTCTGAACCACAGAGATGGTACGATTTCTGGCTCTAGTTCAGTGTACATTCAGGCACCTGGTTAGGATTTTCCCTTCCCTCTCAGTTCCCCAATTCACCCAGATTCAAAGGACAAAATCCAGACAAGTTTCTCCACTATCTTGCTTGATCGATTTTTTTTTCTCTTTATGCCTGTAAAGATGTCACTATATGGGGATTTCCAAATTAATAAAGGATCTTTGACCTAAACCCCACTCATGGTGACTGCAGATTCACCTCCTACCTCTGTGTTCCTGTGTCCCCTCCTTCTAACTAAAACTGACTTGGACATCTCATCAAGACTGGCAGATGCCCCTAAGGCAACTATGCTGCATGGGGTGGGGGTGGGGACTGGATGCAGGGGGGTTGTCACTGGCCTGTTTGAAATTTGTACTCCCCTTGATTTTGACCTCTGGAGAATGTTCCTTTCTTGTTTTTCATAGTTGTATGAAAGATAATATTAAAACACTTTTATTTGCATTTAGGAGAAATTGGAAGAGATCTCTACTCATCTAGTTTGTTGGAAACAATAAGCTCTTGAATGTTTGCTCTGTGTAAGGCATGCTGTTGACCCTCACACCGGAAAACATGGCCATCCTTTCACTAACGAAAAAGGGACACACTCAACTGTCCTTACTCCTTGTCTAGATCGTCCACTGGCAGGCATTTTCATGGCAACCAAAATTCTTGATGGTATTGGACTAAATGATCTGTATGGATCCTTTCAGCTCTAAAATTACCATGCCTTGTTATTCCAAGAAATTACCTCTCTCGCTCTCTCACTCGCCAATGTGTATTTATTGCTTTGGTGTTCGATTTTTTTCAGCTACTGCCCACAGGTGAGATCACCCATATTCTGTGTTCCTCCCACAGGTTGCTTCTCTTGGAGTCACGACCTTCACCTTATGTGCTCTGTGTATAGACCGCTTCCGGGCTGCCACCAATGTACAAATGTACTATGAGATGATCGAAAACTGTTCTTCCACCACAGCCAAACTGGCTGTCATATGGGTTGGCGCTCTACTCTTGGCTCTTCCAGAAGTTGTTCTTCGCCAGCTGAGCAAGGAGGATTTGGGCTTCCCCGGCCGAGCTCCTGCGGAGCGCTGCGTTATAAAGATCTCTCCTGATTTGCCAGACACCATCTATGTTTTAGCCCTCACCTACGACAGTGCCAGGCTCTGGTGGTATTTTGGCTGTTACTTCTGTTTGCCCACACTTTTCACCATCACCTGCTCCTTAGTGACCGCGAGGAAAATCCGCAAAGCAGAGAAAGCTTGTAGCCGAGGGAATAAGCGGCAGATTCAGCTAGAAAGCCAGATGAACTGCACAGTGGTGGCTTTGACCATTTTATATGGCTTCTGCATTATTCCTGAAAATATCTGCAACATTGTCACCGCCTACATGGCCACCGGGGTTTCGCAGCAGACGGTGGACCTTCTCAATATCATCAGCCAGTTCCTGTTGTTCTTTAAGTCCTGCGTCACGCCGGTCCTCCTGTTCTGCCTGTGCAAACCCTTCAGTCGGGCCTTCATGGAGTGCTGCTGCTGTTGCTGCGACGAGTGCATTCAGAAGTCGTCCACGGTGACCAGCGATGACAATGACAACGAGTACACCACAGAGCTGGAACTCTCACCGTTTAGCACCATACGCCGCGAAATGTCCACTTTTGCTTCTGTTGGAACTCATTGCTGAAGGACGTTTGGTTTGGTTAGATTTTTTGTTTGTTTGTTTGATTTCCATACCCTGTGAAAGTTTTTACTTCATACTTTTTCCTTACTGGGAAATAAATGCAGAAAAAAGAAAGAGAAATATTAACTACTATAGGACTGATTTTGCAAATTAATATTTGTGCTTTGAAAAAATGTTTCTATTTAGTTATTTAAGAAGTATGAGGAAGCCAATAGTTTTAGATCATTTTATCTAGTATGGTGCTAATATTTTATTTGAGAAAAGTTACTGCACCTTAATTAATTGCTAATTTTCTTTTCATATTATGATCACTGTATATCGATTATAGCCATGTGACTTTGTAGGTTATTTTATGTTTGAGTTGTAATTGAAAGTATATTGTATATAGTATCATGAGGAGATTTGTAGATAAAAAATTTCACAAAGTAGCACCAAATAAATTACACTTTATTCTTTATTGTCATTGTCAATCTGCTTTTAACCAATTTTCAATAAATCATTTAATTGCCTTAAATATACAATTACTGGTTCTATCACAATTTAAAATTGGCCTTATTCTTTTATAATTTTATTTTCCTTTAAGGCAGGTAATCACTGTGTTATAAAGTTCTCTTAGTAGTACTATTTAATATTCATGACTCATAAAACTATATGGTGTGTTAAAACATTGTATTTTTAATACTCAGATATAGGTGTAAAATTACTTCTAAATATTTATAAAATATGAATAAATAGACAGCAGAGTAGGAAGTAACTATCTTATCTTTTTTTAATTTACCTCTGAACTAGCATGTAGAGCTACAGGTTTCCCTCTGAGGGACAGCAAGCAGATTCAAGGACTGAAAAGCAACACACTTGTCCCCCGATTTCCCCTGAATGCCGACCTGTGATGCACTGTGAATCTTGTGTGGAGCACTTCAATTTCTAAATTTTCTCCTTTTAAAGGATGAACTTGATTAAATCTGTGTGATTTAATTGCCTTAGGTAGAATGGAAGCACAGCAGTGGAGTAATAAACTATTTATATATCTTCATTAGAACACTTGAATATTCAAAGGCTGCCTTTAAATTTATATTCCACAAAATTCCAGCAAAAAAAACCAAACCCTCTCCATCGGAATAATTTGAGTGAGTGCCTTAAGGAGCTGAAGTTAGAGCAGTTGTGTAGGGCGCCTGCCATGTGGGACACACATCCGAATCGGGTGGCAGAGACATTGACCTGGTGACCCAGTGTGGCTGTAATGTCTGTCTTCAGGGAGAGCATATAGGGGAACATAATGTGCTGGCTGGAATCCACTCTGTGTTTTCTGCTTGTTGATTTCGATACTATCTGGTGTAACTGACAGCACTGTCTTTCTTCCAGATTCCAACCTGATGTTATTTAAGTCATTACACGTTAGTGCTAGAAAAATACTTAACCCGCGTGAATCCCAGATTATGAGAGTGCCTAGAATATCTCCATTTTCTCAGTCGGTACTGTTCACAGAGATGTCTTCCCTTTCTGTCTGTATTCTAAGGGATTTGAAAGAGAGTAAGAACAAGGCATCATTGTCTTCTTACAGATGGCTGTAATGTCTTTGGAAAGCTTATGAAGGACACCTGAACTAAGTTTTGGCTGCTGAGAAGACTGACAATTGTGATTCCCCAGTGTCTCTCATAATATTTAGTCAATTTTATAAATAAAGAAACATTGATGGAGCACATAGCATAGAAGAAGTTCTATGCTGTCACTGCAGTGGATAAAAGTGTATAGTAGATAAAAGCATAAAGTGTGGAGCTTAGGGTCTGACTTTACAAAACCAGGCAGGGGTGGGAGGAATAAGACAAACACGTCAACAACTATGATACAAGGTGGGACTTGTTAGGAAGGTGGGAAGTTCTAGGAGACTTCCAAGCATATCAGGGTGTTGGACATCATGAACGGCTGGCTATAGGAGGTAATTGGATGGATAGGCCCTCAAAAGGAGTTGATGAACGATAGTATGGTAAATGCACACTTCAGGAGGAGAGAGACAATTACAGGAAAGAGGAAGGAATCATGAGGTGTGGCTGAAGAATAAATGAATGGTCCAGTTTCGTTTCTGTGCTATGTGTGCTATGATGAAAATATGCATTGAGACCATATTATAAAAAGGTATGGCTTTGTGTCTTTGGCATATAAATTGGCATTCATGTGAGAGGCCCTGCCTTTCCTCTGCCCCGTACCCTCAAACTATGTGCTCATTAGTATCAGGTATAGCACCTTCCTCTCCCCTACATTCACACTGAACTGAAAAATGTTTGGCAGGGAGCTTGGTTCCTCTGAGAAACATCTAAGATACTTCTATGCAAGAATGTTTTTTCCTCTAACCTTTTCTCCCCATTTTAAAAATAGATGGATTTCTTTTCAGTCTTCAAGTATTCTCCAATTAACATGTTAAGGTTTCTTCCTGCTATTTTGAATTCATCTTGCATTTTCAGGTGTTCTTCAGTTACTTTCTGTTGGTTTGGCTTCCTATGTTCCTTTTCTAGGCATGTGTTCCAGTATATCTGGTTATGGCTAACCTTTCTCATAAAGAAAGAGGAAGGAAAAACATTAAAAGTTTCTATAATTTCACAATCATGTTTTATGAATGTTCCTTCCCTCTTTCTGGTGAGTAGAAAAACATGTATGTTATATTTTCTTTGTCCTGGTCTTTTAGTGAATGCAATTTAAGAGTATTTACTGAATTCCACTTTTGCTTTGCTACTTATATTGATGGTCTTTGAATTTGAAACACTCAACACAAGCTTGTATAATAGACTGGAATTACACTACTTTAGAAGTCAAAGCAATCTCAAGTCTTCCAACATTACCCAAATCTTTATACATACTGAGCTGATACTCTGATAAGTTAACTGACTTACACAAAGTCACATAATTTGACCCCAGTTGAATATTTAGAATAAGAATTCTAAGAATAGAGGATCTCCTCTCAGGGACTATAAATGATAATTCTTTCTACTTGACCAGTGCACTCACAGCAATCCATAAAATGCTATCTTGATTCAGATAACACATAGATGTTCAATAAATATTTGCCCAAAGAATAAACAAATATTTAAACAGAAAGAACATGGAGAAAGCATCATTTAACAAAGTACAGCTGGAAAACCAGGACTCAGTTAAGAAGCTGTGACCAAAGAAAAAGTAAGGAAGCATGGTGTTCTTGTAAGAGCATTCAGACCGCAACATTAGCGGTCCAGCATTAATCAAACGATGTACATACCTACGGCCATATATGTGGTATATGTTCTAGACAAATTCTAACATCTGGATGCTGCAATGAAATCTTCAGACTTCTCTATCTTTGTCAAAGTTATTAAGCCCAGGTGTCCTAAAGCCACTTTAGTACTTTTGCTCATTTTCTTCTTTCCCTCGTTCACTTCACTTACCCAGTTAAACCCTATGGGCCAGATCCTGTGCTAAATCCAAAGGACATAACAGTTTATGAATGAAGTACAATTCAGTCTCTTTGGAGTTCAGTTTACAGCTCTTAAACATTATTTCCTCCATCAACTATTTAGCAAAAACGTGAGTAGTGCTGAGAAAGGGAAAGTACCCTTGAGAATATGTGATAGAGGCAACTGACCTAGTGGTAAAGTCAGAGCAAGTTTCCTTGAGGAGTGGTAGGAAAAGATTAGAGGTGGCAACTCATGAGCCGGGTAGAGGGAAGTACTGTGTTAGGCTTTGTGTGAAGACTGAACAGATTGAGTTCGGCAGTTGGAAAGGCCAGGGCAGGTTGATAAGCAAAAAGCCAACGCAAGCATGGAGTAGTAGCATGAGAGCAGTTTGAATGAAAAAAAAAATTCTGTTCATCTTCAGTGGATTTCTGTTAGGTGTAGGTAGAATAAATTCAAGTTATCAATGCTATACTGAACTTCTGTGGTTCATGGGAGACTGCTCATCGTTATTAGAAAACTGACTTCTCACGTATTTAAATGTAACAGTCACAATTTTCAGTCTTGATTTTGCATTATATTTCACTGACTGTGCTTCTATACTTGTACCTCAAATATTGCAATCTGAAATGGGATAATAATTCATTGATTGAAAAGATTGTATTTATATAAGTAGAAGGTAATTATTTACTATCATAGTTACAAGATCTTTTGATCTCTAGAATCAAGTGCTAAGTCAATTTTCCATTGCATTCTATAAATTTGTAGAGGATTAGAAGTCTTTTGGCTTAAGTACTCAGAATTTGAAGATTGATAAAAAGATAACATTGCTTAATTAATCTTGAAGTGATCATTCTCTTGTACTAGTAATACTTTAATCAATTACATGTCTGTTAAATGACATTTATACTTCCTGTTGGTCCATTGTTGTCAATTCTACAAACTGGATATTTTTCTTGAATTTTTGACGTGCAGATAATTCATGTGCAATGCATTCTATAAAATCCATAGAAATCTGAATTGAATGTTTTGCTGTGCAAATGGGCATGTGATAGATTTGTTTTATATATTTTATATATGCTAAATTTAAGTATAACCACAGACATTTAAATTTTTTCTATTTAATCATAATTTACTGTCCCAAGTTTTAAGAGAAAAGGTCTCTTCTAATTTTATTTCTCATTTTGTACTTGTGTTGGTATTGTATTGAGAAATTTAGGTTGACTAGGATTTCTTATTTCTTTTTTTTAATTTTTTTTTATTTTTTAAAATTATATTTTATTGATTATGCTATTACAGTTGTCCCATTTTCCCCCCTTCATTACCCTGCACCCTGCACACCCCTCCCACCCACATTCCCCCCTTTAGTTCATGCCCATGTGTCATAAGTTCTTTAGCTTCTACATTTCCCACACTACTCTTGCCCTCCCCCTATTTTCTACCTACCATCTATGCTACTTGTTCTATGTACCTTGTCCCCCTCTCTCCTCTTCCCACTCCCCTATTGCTAACCCTCCATGTGATCTCC
>PVKU01011354.1:0-44065 GCA_004027475.1 Anoura caudifer | reverse complement strand
AGCTATTGTCTGAATGGATATGTCTTTTGATTGGAGCATTTAATCCATTTACATTTAAGGTTATTATTGATAGATAATTATTCATTGCCATTTTCATACCTGTGTTCCTCTCTCTCTCTTTTCCTTCCTTTCTGTAAAGTAGGCCCTTTAGCATCTCTTGAAGAGCTGGTTTGGTAGAGGTGTATTCTTTTAGACTTCTTTTGTCTGGGAAGCTCCTTATTTGGCCTTCTATCTTGATTGAAAGCCTTGCTGGGTAGAGTAGCCTTGGTTGCAGGCCTGTGGATCTCATCACTTGGAATATTTCTTGCCTTTCTCTTCTGGCTTGCAGCGTTTCTATTGAGAAGTCAGCTGCTAGCCTTATTGGGGCTCCCTTGTATGTTACTTCCTGTTTCTCCCTTGCTGCCTTTAAGATTCTCTCTTTGTCTTGGAATTTTGCCATTTTAATTATGATGTGTCTTGAAGTGGGCCTCTTTGGGTTCCTCTTGATTGGGACTCTCTGTGTTTCCTGGATTTGTGTGACTTTTTCTCTCATCAAATTAGGGAAGTTTTCCATCATACTTTTTCAAATAGGTTTTCTATCCCTTGCTCTTCCTCTTCTCCTTCTGGAATCCCTATTATATGGATATTATTACATTTCATATTGTTTTGCATTTCTCTTAATTCCTCTTCATTCTTTCTGAGCCTCTTTTCCTTTTCTTGCTCTTTTTAGACGTTTTTTTCTACTTTGTCCTCCAACTTGCTGATCTGATCTTCTGCTTCATCAATCCTGCTTTCGATTCCTTCTACTGTGTTCTTCAGTTCAGAAATTGTATTCTTCATTTCCTCTTGGCCCTTGCTGATAGTTTTTATTTCCTATTTCATGTTAATATAGTTTATAGTGAGTTAATTGTAGTTCCCCTGTAGTTTCTGGTAATTCATTGTGAGCTCGTTGAGCTTCCTGATAACCACTGCTTTGAACTCAATATGTGGTAGTTGAGTTGCCTCTATTTCATTTAGCATTCTTTCTGAGGCTTCCTCCTTTCCTTTGATTTGGGGATTGTTTCTTGTCTTCCCATTGTTTGTGAGACTCTTCCTGTTAGCCTCAGCTTCTTAAATTGATCTGTTCTGTCTCCCTGGGTTTATGGTGTGAACTTCTGTGGTAGAATACCTGTGAAATTCAGTGGTGCAGTCTCCTTGATCTCTGGAGCTCACTGGTCTTGGGCTGTCTCTCTGTTTGTCTTTGGGTTTTGATTGTTGTTGGGTCTTTCTTTGGTGGGTCCTTCCCACCAGCTGGTTAACTGAGGGTCACTCTGTCCATCACCTCTTGTATTTTGTTCTGCTGGTGAGGGCAGGTTTGTGCTAAAGCTGGTTCTTCTGTGTGTACAGGTTTTAGGGATTCTCTCTTGGTTTTGTTCAGTTGTTTGTACTGGGTAGTTTCTCCACTATTTAGTTGTATTTCCAGATAGGTCCTGGATTGAGGTTTGTGTGGTTTCCACTCCTTCCTTCACCTTTTCCTATTGTTATCTGTTGGTGGTTCCTTTGTTGTTGGATTTCCTCTTCTGGTGGGTATCTTGGTGTTCACCATTTCCACCTACTCTTTTTTGTGATCAGTTGGAGGGGTAAGGCAAAATGATTTAAGACAGCAAGAGAGTATTCTATGATATTTACAGTAGCAGCCAGTAGAGAAGAGATAGGAGATCCTTTGACTATGTATAGTGTTAACCCTGATCTTCCACCCAACTAGCCACTTTTTAGAAAGGATGGAAAGAAGACTCTTGTTGCAGAGGGAAGGGTCATGAGTTGGATGTAGAAAGCAGTGAGGTTGTGGTAGGTCAGATTCTGAGGTAAGGTGAGAGTAAATGATAGTAAATATATGTAGTGTGTGAACGAATAGAATTAGCCACGACAGTAATAGAGTTCAGGAAACCATGAAGTGGGCTAAGATCTGGGAGGGGTGTTGTGTAGTATTTACAATTGTATGGAACAGCTATTATTTACAATAATATTAGAGCAACCATCATATGACAGAATCTATGTGATCTGGATAACAAGAATAGGGAGTATAGGACCTTGAGTGGTGTGCTAATGGAACACAAGTGAAGTGAAGGACAGTAAATTAGCAATACAGTATGAAAGAGAGAACAGGGGAAACCTGTCAAATGATACAATATAACCAGCCAAGCAAAGCAGACTATACAGAAAGAAGAGGAATACAAAAATACTATTAAAATAAAAGATGCAAGAATAATGAAAAAATAATAATAATACAAATATGCAATAACTTGCAGGTTTTCTGTAATAGCAAAGTGAAATTTGTCTCACTGTCTCAGCTGTTGGGATGCCCCCTCTTTGAGTCCAACTCTGGTCTTTTCACAGTTCCAGGTTTGCTTGTTTTCTTGTCTCACTGGTAGGTATTTAAAAAAGCAGAAGGAAGAAGAGATAAAATTGGAAAGAAAGGAAGAAGGAATAAAACAAGAAAGTAGGAAAGAGGAAAATGGAATTGAAAGATAAAAAGTAATAAAAATTAAAAAATAAAAATTATTAAGAAAAATTTTTAAAATAAAATAAGAAAGCCTCTTGGTTTCAAAGTGGCCAAACCGGTTTCTCTGGTCTTGCTGGCTGCAGCAGGCTGAGGGACGACTGTTATGACACTCAGTCAGCCTCACCACACTCCCCAGAGCTAGCCTGGCACCTCTCCCCAGCGCCTTGAGTGTGGGATCCAGGCCTTCCTGAGCGTGCACTTTCCCAGGGGTTACCGCTGGGGGCTGGGGTGCGGGCGCACAAGCACTCCTCCAGGCTGCCTGGGTCCCGCGGGTCCAGGCGTGCACCCTTCCCAGTGCTATGGGGCTGCGCAGGGTCTTCCGCACAACATTCCCCGCAACCTCAGGGATCGCTGCCTGGCTGGGCGGGGAGGAGGCTGGGGCAGCTGCTGCAGGAGAATTCCCCAAACGCTGCCTCTCTTGTCACTTTTTCTTTTTGAGAAATTCCTCCTACTCAATCCTGCCGCTCTGTACAACAGCCTGGCCTCTGGCACAGCCCAATTCTCCAGCCAGACCAGAGACTATTGGGGTCAAGGCCTGTCACTGCACAACTTTCAACTCTCCCCAACCGGTGTCCACGACTCCATGGGTGCTCACAGCCCTGTGTGTTTGCCACTTAGTCCTTATTCCCCTCTCTGCGACTTCAAGCAGCCAGGTCTCTCCCGGTGCTGCTCAAACGTGGTTTGGCTGGGGAGGGAGCGGTTGCCCTGGCTCTCTCCCAAGGACCCTGTGGCAGACCTGGCGGCGGGTGCCTGGCCTGGGCCTGCAGCCATCCTGGTCCCTGTGCTGGTCCCAGGGACCTTATTGTCCAGAAGCACTCTCCTTACCATCTGGTTTTTCAATGTCCACTACAATTTTTGGTCTCTTATTTTCATAAATGCTGGGGTACTGTTGGCTGTTTGCTCTTTCCTCCGTAGATCAGCTAGGTTTTTCTCCCATGTATAGGGGGAAGTGGAATCTGCTTCCTCCTACCAGGACGCCATCTTCCTCCCTCCTTGTATGTATTAAGTAGAGCTGCTTTGACTTCGTGTCTTGGTAGTGTGGCCTAATGTAGCAAGTGTCCTATAGGGTCCAGTGGTACAGCTTCCCCTGTCATCCAAGCTGAGTACTTGAGGTGTGCCCTGTGTGTGGGCTGAGTACACTCTCTTCTTGTAGGTGAGTCTTGATTACTGTTGGCAGATCAGTGGGAGGGGTTTACCCAGGCCAGTCAGCTGCAACGACTGGCTGTGACCACTGACCACATACCTCCACCCTCTGTGGAGAATCAGCTGTTGCAGCAGCTGGGTGGTGGTGTTATAACATGGTCTGTAGCTGTCCACTGGGTGCCTTGGCCCTGTGGTTTCCCAGCTAGTGCAGGCCAAGATCATCCCCCACCTATGTTTTGCCCAAGGCCACCCTGCCTGAGCTATAAAGCAATCTGAGATGGCTGCTACTTGTGCTGGGCTTGGAGATTTCCAGGCAAAGCCAAGCTGTGAATCTAGGCTGCTGGTTCTGGGCCTGGGACTCACTGAGGCCAGCTGCTGCTTGTTTGTTCAGTATGGAAAAGCAGCTTGGGTGGGCCCATAATTTGGGTGGGGTGCAGTCTCTGGGGATTTCCAAGGCAGGTCAAACAGTGTTAGCCAGGTTCATGGAATCTTAGATATGACACCAGTCTTCCGACTCTGTGGAGAGAGGGCCCAGAAAAGGGACAATGGCCTCTGCCCAACCCAATGCCAGACACTTCAGCATCCCCATGCATGCCACTGGTGCTGCTCAAGCTACCTCCCCAGCACTGGAGCTCAGAGAGAGTGAGTCTGAGTAGGTGAGTCCATGAGGGGGTTCTTTAAGAGGAACTGCTTGGGGATTCACCAGTTTCTTCCACTCACTCAATCCCTGCTGGTTTTGCAACCAGAAGTTTGGAGGACTTATCTTTCTGGCACTGGAACCCTGGGCTGGGGAGCCTGGTGTACGGCTGGGACTCCTCACTCCCAAGATATCCCTCCCAAATTTTTATCTACCACATGTGGATGTGGGACTAGCCAGGTCTATGCCTGTGCCCCTCCTGCTAGTATGGATGGTTGTGATTTCTTTAATTCCATAAATGTCAGACTTTCATTCAACTCAATTTCTGTCAGTTCTGAGTGATGGTTGCTCTATATTTTAGCTGTAATTTTGTTGTGGTTGTGGCAGAGAGGCAAGCCATGTCTGCCTATGCTGCCATCTTGACCAGAAGTCCAAAAACTGTGGTATTTTCTACACTTAAGTATTTGGTTAAACTGAGAGTTACATATTGTACTTAACTGAATTACATATGACTGGAAATTCCGCAGCTTCCCTTGAACTTTTGGACAGGAGTATAGTGTCTGAGTGATTATTCTTCATGGTAAGTAAGTCAATCTCCCCAACTTTCATTAACTTTAAAAATGCCACAATCTACATTTATGAAATACAGAGGTTTCTCCTCTCTTTAATTTCAAGGCCCAGCCTATGACATGCAGCCCTCTATGCATATGTCCTCCTCACAAGTTCAAACCCAGATTCCTTCTGCCAGGGAATTGTACGTCGTAAATCTTACTGACAGTGCAGGCATTTCTGCAGCAAAGAATCTTCCTTCACTTATAATATATTTGTACCCTAAGGCTCCATGTCTTTGCTCATTATTCTAATGCTCTATTTTAGTGTCATGTTTCTTAATCAATTTAAATTAAGAATTAGGAATTTTAACTCAAATTAAAAGTCAATTTTCTGTGCCACCAGTGAAAAAACTTCAGTGCGATGATACCTGCTGTGCTCAGCCCAGGTCATATGCATGTCCTGCAAGCGCAGCAACCAGGGTGCAGCCAATCCCTCTGCCTGTTACCTTGGCAAGTGTCTTATGCCGTCAGTTAGAAGGTATCTTCTGTTTTCAGAAACACTAAACTATGGGGAAGGGAGTAGAATTATTAGTTAGAAGTTTGGCATTTTATAATTTTACTATGGTGAAATGGTGGGGGTTTTAACTTATTTTTACTACATTTGTGACCTGAATTAAAAATCACAAAAAGTACTTAATCTGCAGGAATTGCTATGGTTCTTTATGAGGTTAACACATCACTGGCTAATAAAATCAACGTAGCAGCTAGTGGAATTGGGTGGGGAGTCCTCAGGGTCATTCCCTTGCCAATGAATTGATAAAACTTTGAAAATCAGTACTTGATAACTGTTGCATGCCATGTCATGTACTCTCATTCCAGTTCTAATCCCGTATTCTTCTCATACCCAGCTCTAGAATACAGCTTCCATGCCACGTTGATGGCAGCTGACTACTGCTACCACTTTCCTTTGCACTTTCTGCAATGCTCATGTTCCCAGCCTAGACTAATCTGTGAGAGTCTGTCCTCACCTA
This sequence comes from Anoura caudifer, assembly GCA_004027475.1. NCBI lineage: Eukaryota > Metazoa > Chordata > Mammalia > Chiroptera > Phyllostomidae > Anoura > Anoura caudifer. The sequence goes on along the minus strand of PVKU01011354.1, from coordinate 38,182 downwards.
TGAAAAGCATTAGAAGTCAGTGGTCTGCCAATAGGTACCTCCAAGAATCATAGAATCTCAGGATTGGGAGGTACCTAAATGCTCATCCACAGTTGCATGTGCCAGCATACGGTATCCTAGAAGCAAGACATCAGGAATGATTGGGAAGAGGAGGAAATAGGACCTGGGTCCCAATCACTGTTGCAGAGACAGCTAAACTTTGGCTGTCTGATCCATAGCCCGCTGAGAAAGGATTTTGGAAGACACTGCTCATTCCTTCCTCCTGCCACATGTAGCTGTGCATTTTATGAAGTTACATGAACTCATTGAGCTATGCTCCAATGAGTCCCATTTTCCTTTGAGATCTTGGGGGTCTTTCCAAGAACACATATCAGGAAAGAACACACTCCCAAGCGGCACAAACCTGGTAGTTCCTGGAATTAACTGCCAGCCAACTTGAATATGTTTATGCTGGCGGCTTAGGAGTTTTCCTCTTTTTATTTCATATTCACATTAATATATCTGTATTCAAATATGGTAATCTTGTACCTGTTTGCAGCAAGCATGTTAGGAACAAGAAAACAACACATACAGCGCTACCCAGAGTTTTATGGTGTGGGGCTTTTTGTGGGTGGCTAGTCTGCCCCTAAAATAGACACTGGCTGCCTGAAGGATGGCTTGGTATTTTTTCAGCGACAGCCCTGTCATACTGCTACCCCAAAACGGTGATAGACGTGTGCTTAGATTAATGTGCACTTGGGTGTCTTTCTTATGTCTCACCTGACAGTGATGATGAAGAAACCAGCTAACGGAAGTTGCCAGGCTCTTTCTCAGCTAATTCCATGTGGTAGCTCATATAACCTTCACAAGTAACTCATTAAAGTAGAAACTAGTGTTTTCCTTTTAGAAATGGAGACACTGAAATGCACACTGGTTAAATAACTTTTGAGGTCAGACATTTGATCATGGGGGAGGAGGATTGGCACCAGGCTGACTCACCTAGAGCACATGATCTTTACTATGTGAGCATGCATAAAAATATTTTAGCTATTCCTTCCTCTTCTTAAAATGAATATAATCCTTGGTTATTAAAATCCTATGCCTTGACTAGGATATCACAATTCTTTATTGTTTAACTACCATCTTAGTCCACCTGGCATAGCGGTAACTTATTGTGGGAAAGTATCACGGGGAAACACCATCAGATTCTGAAGCACGGGTAGTCAGTGACACGTGCGGAATGACAAATGTTCACACAGCGTTGTTCTCAGCGGCTCCCGTTTGCACTGTAAGTCACAGAGAACTTGAATAACAACTTCTTTCCAAAATGAAGAGTTCTGAAGATTCTCTGTGCTTGCAGATGATGTTAACAAGTTCAAGCTCATTGTTTTGCTACCTAATAAATTTTCTAGAAGTACACTGACCAGAAATCCCTAAGCAGTGCATCACCATTACATTTTCAGATATTGCACATTTCTCAAGGTCTTCATTTGCATACTGTTTTCCCATTAGTATGTGCTCTAAGTGAGTTTGTTTTATCATTCCATATGTTAAAACAATTAAAATTGACATAATGCCAAAGGACATTTCTTTGTCAGTAGAGCAAAAATTAGTTCATTTATGATACTGTGTTTATGCAGAACCATTACTTTTTTTAAAAGATCCTGGGTATGTTTCCTGTTGACCCTGCAGGACTATTTAAAATAAGGATTTGTGTGTCTGTTGTTGTAGGCTAAAGGTAAAGAAAGACAGTGGCTAAGACACCAAGCTACTGGGGAACTAGATGATGCCAAGATCATTGACGGGTTGACTGGAGAGAAAGCCATCTACAAACGCCGGGGTGAGCTGGAGCCACAAGTAAGTAATGGTCAGCTAGTCACCTCAGATCTGCACAGTTTGGCCTTTTCCACAGACAGCTGCTTTCTTGAGTTGCTGTCCTTGTCAAAACACCATAAACCTTGAATATACAACCAAAGAAAGCATTGTATTAAAAAAAAATAGAAAAAACACAACTATTATACTGTTTATTATATTATTCAAAATCCCAGCGTAAGTCAAGAAACACCAAACAGGCATGCTCAAACTGAGTAATTAATGGAACAGTTAATTAAAAGACTATTTATGAAAGTAAGGGTGGGGTTTAGGAAAGCCAGACAGAGGCAATGTGGGATCCTGACAGCAGAGCCCTAACCCACCCCAGCTCTGAAAGGCACAGAGGGTGAGAGCCTGCAGAGGACAAACCAACAGGAGCTGTGCTGCGGTGGAGGGAGAGCTCACCCATGGGCCACAAATATCCCTCACCCTCTTACCTCCTGCCAGTGCCTCCCATCAGCAGAACCCACCTAGAAGCCAGCAGTCCAGAGACAGCCTGATGCTTTCCTGCAGATCAGCTCCCAGGACACCAAGCAGGGTGCTCTAGAGGGGACTGAAGACCCTTGGAGCCTGTGAATCCCAGAGGCTCGTGTGAGTGAAAACACCAGAGTAGTGGTGGTGGTTTTCTTCTGTTACTTTAAAAATCTGTATTGAACTTCTGGCCAAGATGGAGGCGTAGGTGGACACACTGTGCCTCCTCGCACAACCAAAATTAAGGGCAACAAAGATTTAGAAACAAGAAAACAACAAAACGGAGAGAAAATTGAACTGTATGGAAGTCCAAAAACCATTCATCCAGACTGGTAACGGGCAGAGTTGCGGCAGGAAAAAGTGGAGGTTGGACCCGGGCGTGGAGGCAGGAGCGACTGGCAGACCCCAGGCAAACAGGTGGCGGCTAGCGGATCCCAGGCACGGGGTGGCAAAGGTGGAGACCCAGTGAGGCTGCGCAAGGTGGCTGGCTGACCAGGTTGTCTCCCATTCGCACCCAGATAATCCAGGCGAAGGGGAAGTGGCGGAAGGGACTGGAATCTGAGAGAGAGAAGAGCAAGCACCACTGTTCCCTCTTGGACCCTGCCCCCACATACAGTGTCACTACCCAGCAACTGGGCTGCCCCACCCTGGGGAACACCTAAGGCTCCATCTCTGACTACGTAACAGCCACAACCAGACCAGAAAAAAAAAAAAAAAATCCAAATGGCTCAAACAGGAGAACAAATCAAAGCTCCAGAGCCAATTCATCTAAGTGACCAAGAGATAACCAACCTATCAGATGCACAGTTCAAAGCCCTGGTGATCAGGATGCTCACAGAATTGGTTGATTTTGCTCACAAATTAGATGAACAAATGAAGGCTACAATAAGTGAAATGAAGGAAAACACACAGGGAACCAACAGTGATGGGAGGAAAACTGGGACTCAAATCAATGGAGTGGACCAGAAGGAAGAAAGGAACAACTAAACAGAAAAGAATGAAGAAACAAGAATTCAAAAAACTGAGGAGAGGCTTAGGAACCTCCAGGACATCTTGAAATGTCCCAACATCTGAATTATAGGGGTACCAAAGGGGAAGAAGAAGAGCAACAAGTGGAAAACTTATTTGGACAAATAATAAAGGAGAACTTCCCCAATCTGGCAAAGGAAATAGACTTCCAGGAAGTCCAGGAAGCTCAGAGGGTCCCAAAGAAGTTGGACCCAAGGAGGAACACACCAAGGCACATCATAATTCCATTAGCCAAGATGAAAATGAAGGAGAGAATTCTAGAAGCAGCAAGGGATAAGGGGACAGTCACCTACAAAGGAGTTCCCATCTGACTGTCAGTTGATTTCTCAAAACAGACCTTACAGGCAAGAAGGGGCTGAAAAGAAGTATTCCAAGTTATGAAAGTTAAGCACCTACATCCAAGATGCTCAATCCATCAAAGCTTTCATTTAGAATGGAAGGGAAGATAAAGTGCTTCTCAGATAAGGTCAAGTTGAAGGAGTTCATTATCACCAAGCCCTTATTATATGAAATGTTAAAGGAACTTATCTAAGAAAAGAAGATTAAAAAATGACAGTAAAAAGACAGCAAACTCACAGATATTAACAACCACACCTAAAACAAAAGCAAACTAAGCAAAGATCTAGAACAGGAACAGAACCACAGAAATGGAGATCACATGGAAGGTTAGCAGCAAGGGAGTGGGAGGAGGAGTGAGGGGGAAAAGGAACAGAGAACAAGCAGCATAGATGGTGGGTGGAAAATAGACAGGGGGAGGGCCAGAATAGTGTGGGAAATATAGAAGCTAAAGAACTTATGACTCATGGACATGAACTAAAATGGGGGAATGTAGGTGGGAGGGGGTATACAGGGTGGAGAGGAATAATGGGGGAGAAATGGGACAACTGTAATAACATAATAAAATATATTTTAAAAGATCTGTATCCATCATATGATGAAAATTTTAGAAAACAAGGAATTTTCTTTCAAATAACTCTAATGTAAACATATGTAAAGCTTTAGATGGTCTAATATTAAAATATTTGCAAAACAATGGCAATAAAATGAACTATTGAGTTTCTTGGAAGGCCCTGTGACATCCTATGCACCTGAATAATCAGAATTGTGAAGTAGCCACTGAGAGCTGGGGGCACAGGGACTGGTAGGAGAGGGAGTCACGTACACCACATAAAAGCTTATTCAGAGAGGATCCTTTGGTAGTTTGGGGAGTTCATACTTCGTGTCGTTGGTATGAGTCAACAACTGCTTTCTCTACTGACTCATCATGGTCAACAAATGTGTTTAGATGCATCTGAAATTGTGAGCAGTCATGGAAGCATATGTGGTACTCTTAATTTAGGCAGACTCAGCAAGTTTTTAAGAAATGTACTGAATTTGTCTCAAACCATTACACTAATACCCAGAGTATTTTCTTCAAATTACTATTCTGTTCATATCTGTCAGCAAGTATATAATAACAGAATAGTCTGGAATTTTTCTTCTTCCTTTTTTCTTATAAGTAAAGTGACAAATATACTTTTGCTTTTGATTCTGCAAATTGGCAGACATAAGTCCAAAATCAAACTGAAACTCATGAGGTTTTCATAATTTAATTGACAGTTGTTGCTAAATGGCAGTAAGGTGCTACTTTTATGCCTTTAACTGCCAAGGAAGTAAAGAGAAGTAGTAATTCAGTAACTGAAAGGAGGAGAAAGCTGAAAGCCTGCTAAACACAAAAGAGTGAAGAAATATTTTCCTTCAATTCCTTGCTAGACTCACTCTCACGGAACTTTGTTTTAGGAATCTGGCATTTTTTGTGGACTCTGTGGAAAATTATTTTCAAAGCATTACACAATAGGTACAAGTAAAATTCATGTGGGCTTCCAAAATAGCTCAGTCTTGGTAGAGTAACTGAGTCTAAGGTATGACATGAGAATGACATGTTAGGGTTTATATCTTTCCAGGTTATTATTTTAAAGACAGCATCAGCTTCAGTAAGGCACTTTTACTAGACTAGGTTGGGTCTTGACAGGACCATATATTCCAAAAGAAGATCTTTCCCATACGGCCCCACTACCAGCACAAATCTGAAATTCCGTTTACTGAAATAAAGTTGGTAGAAGCCTTTCCCCCTGCCTCATGCAGTGCTGAGCCCATTGCTTACCTGCCTGCCTCGTGGCTGGTACTCTGGGCCTGTGTGAGTGAGATCCCCAGAACAGCAGCCAGTGATGGTTTTCTGATTCACAAGACTGTTCTTCCCTCCCTCAGCTAGGAAGCCCCCAACAGAAACCCAAGCGCCTGCGCCTAGTGGTAGATGTGTCTGGCAGCATGTACCGCTTTAACGGGGTGGATGGCCGGCTGGAACGCTCCATGGAGGCTGTGTGTATGGTGATGGAAGCCTTCGAGAACTATGAAGAAAAGTTCAAGGTAATGGCATGAACTAAGGATAATGAGAGGCATCACTGACCACATCTGCCTAAGACTCAGCCCCGCCTTTGGTCGTGGTGGATGGGTGGTTGTAGTCTCCATCCAGAGCAGATAGAAATCTTCACCTTCTCATCAGTTCATGTATCACAGAAAAAGTGAGCCTGTGTTTTGTCTGCTCGAATAATCAAAAAATGGTAACGCCAGCATTTAAAGGAGCACTGCACCTCACAAGTTATGTGATGTTAGCCATAATGTTCTGGGGAAACGAACAACCAAAACAGGCACTTAGAGGAACCACAAGTCTCTTCCCCAGATTTCTCAGTCATCATCCTCATTACAGTTTCCCCCACCCCACTCCCATTCCTGCCGTCACCAAATGGGCAGCCTCCCGAGGTCTGAGTATACCCTCCAGATATGCTGTTCTCAGCACCGTTTTGTCTTTCCACTCGGGCGGGGATCACACAGTAGTAGATGGCTCCCCAGCTGACAGTGAAGATGGCAACCCTGGGAGAAATGCAGCCTTCCATTCAGACTTTTCCATCTTGCTGTTGCTCAATTTGCTTTGCACCCTCTTTTAGAGGTCTGAGCATAGAGAGGGGATCCCCTGTAGCCTGAGATGAGCCCATTGATTCTCTCTTATTATGCAAGCCACAAAGAGCACTTGCACTTTCGGCCCTTACCAGAGCAGGTGACCTTGAATTCAATCCCATTCTGTGTATTCATTATCAGAAATTCAATTGAAAGAAAAGGTACATGTGCAGACGTGTGTAAGGGGTACACAGTCTGTTCATAGACATTCTAGATTATATTGCGGATCAAATGTATCCTTCAGAAATAGGTGAACTTAGTTCATTATTTGGCTTGACACCGCACCCACACTTGAGGATTGCTGTGTGTTATAGTGGGTATAGCAAGAAACAGATTGGTGAAACCCATCACCTCATTTTCTTGAGGCCTATTTGTGAGTCTCTGAGTCTCCCAGGGTCCCTTGTATGATGCTCTACATGAAAGATTGCTTTTAGAATTAAATGGTAGAAAAGGCATGTGGCTTAAATGGTAGGAAGGAGGAATGCTGTGTGTTGCCAGGTTCTGTACAAGTACAGGATGGAAATGTAAAAGAACATGAACTTTCACTGGGAGGGAGTAACTTTGTTTCCCTGAAAGAACTGGAGTATATTTCCCCTTGTGATCAGTGAAAACTATGAAACTATTTTAAGATTCCCTCTTGGGTTTCAAGGCCAGGAAGCTCTGAGCTAAAATCACAAGCCCCGCCATGATCACTGTGTCATGTCTTACAGCTTGGGACTAGTGTAGCCTTCATTTTTTCATTGGATTTACAACCAAAATCAACCAATTCTGTGAGCGTCCTGATCACCAGTGCTTTGAACTGTGCATCTGATATGAATTGGCTCTGGTGGTTTGATTTGTTCTTTCATTTGAGCCATTTTGTTTTCAGTCTGGTCATGCCTATTATGTATGAGGGGTGGAGCCTTAGGTGTTCACCAGGGCGGGGCAACCCAGTAGCAGAGTTGTGACACTGTATGTGGGGGCGGGGTCAGAGAGGGAAAAATGGTGCTTGCTCTGCTCTCTCTCGGATTTCAGTCCCCTCTGTGAGGCTGGGAGTCTCTCCCGGCACTTCAACCCCCACAAGTGTTTTCAGTCGGTGCTTTTAGGCTTTATTTCCCAGCGCTGGGGCCCTGGGTTGCACAGTCGCTGCCCATTTTTTGCCTGGTTTATCTGCGAGCAAATGTGTGACAGTGGTCAGCCGCCATGTGCGCCTCGCTGGGTCTGTTCGTTGCCTCCCTGCACCCAGTAACCGCCACCTGTGTGCCTGGGGTATGCCAACTGCTGCCTGCATGTCCAGGACCACTAGCCACTGCTTTTTCCTGCCATGGTCCCTCTCCACCAGCTGCTGACTCCGCCCCTCTTACCGGTCTGAGAGAATTGTTGTTGGACTTACATACAATTCAGTTTTCTATCTGTTCTGATTTTTTTTTCGGTTCTAAATTTTTGTTGTCCTTAATTTTGGTTGTGAGAGGAGGCACAGTGTGTCCATCTATGCCTCCATCTTGCCTGGAAGTCCCTCTTTTGTGGATCTTGAAGGTCAGTGTTCCTCAGCTTCCTTTGAGATTTTAATCGATTATATACTGTAGCAAACATATCACTACAAAATTTGGCATACTCATCCAGAATAAATTTTCCAATTTAAAAGAGAATTCCTATACCTTTGAGGGAAGAACTGCTCTGATTTGTGAAACTACAACGGTTCTTCCAGGTTTTAATAAAAATTTACTAGAAGTTAATCAAGAAATTGGTTACACAGCTCCCCAGGACCTGTTAAGGATTAGACAAAGGGCAGAAGGTGACAAAGCTGATAGGGAGTTGAGGATCCACTCCGACAGCCTGCAGGTAGTTGGTGTGGTTATCACAGAGCAGGTTGGGAATTCCACTACATTTTATACAGTGGAGTGTAGAGAGATTCATATTTGTCCAATTCTCATTGTTAAAAGTCTGTAATCTGGAAGCACTGTTAATGAAACTGAACACAGACAAAAAAGAAGCAACATCAAGGAAATGAGTATTTACAAGATGTTGTTTTATTTTGTTCCTAATTGACAGTTACAAGTCAAATTATGCTGAATGAGGTGCTAGATTTCAATGAAATTGCAAACACTAATTGAGCACTTGCTAAATGTAGTATATTCCGCTGGGTACAGAGTTCCCTGCCATCCTTAAGCTTGTGGCCTCATGATCGAGGCATGTAAAAACTACTAATTCAGATGGATTTGCTGACAGAATTGCAGTAAGAGTTACAAACACAGTGCTGCCCCACACACTCCCCTTTAGGACATCATTTCTAAAGCAGTATTTTGCTGATAGTCTCTTCTATTGCCATAAGAGTGTAAAGACTTTTCTCAGTCTTTTGTGGGGGAACTTTGCATGCAGAGCCCCCCATCTGTCACAGATGAAAATAAGACTACTAAGACATGATCTTCATGGGGAGGAGAGGTGGCCAATCTCTCAAAGGAGAAGGACCAAGAGCCCCTTCCTCAATGTCTTTTATTAGGTCTGTTTTACACAGGAATACAGGTAAAGCTCATCAATCATTGTCAGGCAGCAAGGATCAAACAATACATAGCATTTAAAAGAACTCTGAGGGCTTAATCTGAGTCAGGGTCTGTCAGCTAAAGGGCCACAAAACTTTGGGAGACAAACTCATTTCCTGCTCTAACCCTTATCATTTAAATGAGAGCATTCTTAGCAAAGTAGTTTTCACAGGACTTTACGAATTCTTCGTGTGCCCGATCACCCGGGGAGCCCACCCTATCCAGCACAGAGCTGCACCACCCTCTGTCAATGTTTCAGGCTTAAGTGGAGCAGAGCCAGTAAAGCAGCCAAGAGATAAGGAAAACTTTTTGCAGACAGAGCGGTGACTCAGGCTATGTCAGGATAGCTGAGGGGTGAGGGTCCATCACCCTCTTTTGCTGTGGCCCCCCGAGTCCTTCCTTGAGGGCCTTCCATGTGATCGTGCCTGTCTTAGGCGACCCCTCCCTTGAGGGAATCTTACTCATCATTGGCTAACCGACCAAGGATTGGGGGCCAGTTATGGATGAAGCAGAAGCAGCACCCCTGCCAGGGAGATAAGCTTTTTCTCCTTAGTGGCTTACGGTCTGAAGGTCGCTCACTCAGCCTTAGCCATGGGGGGTTTACAACTCCTGAAACCAGGCAGAATGGTTCCCAACAGTCTTTATTAGTAAAACCACAGCTATATTGATCACTGTAGGACAAGTTGAGTCATATATTTATAGCGAGATGATATAGCAGAACAGCAAGAAAAACTTGAAGTGGCTTTATCATTTTTATGCTGTTTGATTTTTAATAGGTAGTACTTTAATGATTTTGGTTTTGTGCATTTTTGTGTACTTATAAACATATTCTTCATATTCACTACAGTTCCTTTGGAACTATGGTTCCTTTAGAACTTTTTTAAATAGCATACAAGGTTATGAAACCAGTGCATTAAAATCTTTTCAACAAGAGGAACTACCTTAAGACTTCACAAAACAAGCTCTTTAAGGAAAAATGGTACATAGGCAAGTGTCTGGAGGGATGGGGTAGGGGAACAGGACAGGGAAGGCGTAACCGGGTCCTGTTCCTGCAAGCTCCACATCATGTCCACAGACATCAGAACTGGGGCCACCTCCCAGGTCGTTTCCTCAAGTTTCCTCATTCCTCAGACAGGAAACTGAGACCCAGAAACAGTCAGGACTTTTCCCAGAGTTGGAAGGCCAGCTGGAGACTGAGTCGGATGGAACCCAGGACTCTTCCATTTGTTTTCCCTTTCTTGTTTTGCTTGGTTTTGTTTTGAAATTGTTCCTTTCTCAACCTTTGAAAAAAATTAAACCTATAAAAATAGTTGAAAGAAAAATAAAATTAACACCCATATTTCTTCACTTAGACTCACCAATTGTTATTATTTTCCTTCATTTGCTTTGCATTTCCCTCTAGATATATATACTCAGCCCCCACACCCTGAATCATTTGAAAGAGTAATACACACCATAATGCTTTACCTCTAACTACTTCATTATGCTTCTCCTTAGAGTAAGGACACTCTCTAACATAACCTCAATACCATTATCACATCTAAGAAAATTATCAATAATTTTATAATATCTTCTAATATCGAATCTAAAGTCACTTTTGTCAGCTATCCCAAAGGTATTTCTAGTTGCATTATCCATTCCCACCCCAACCCAGGATCCAAAGTCTACAGCTTATATTTGGTCATTGTGTCTCATCAGCCTTGTTTCACCTGGAGCAGCCATCTCTTCCACCACTACCACTTTTGCTTTTCATGATGGGTACTCTCTTAAGAGTCCAGATCAGTTGTTTGTAGAATGCCCTTCATTCTGGATTTGCCTGGCTGTTTTCAAATAGTGCCATTTACCTTGTCCCAATATCCTCGATATTGCCAGAACTGCTAACAGTCTCCCCCCCCCCCCAACAGGTGTAATGGATACTTCGTTTAATATTCCCACCACCCCTGCCAATATATCTAAGATCTTGGTGGCCACAGGCCACCCAATCTCTGCAGGGGCTTTCCAGGCCTCCTTTGTAGACAATTCAAGTAGGAGTAGGCTCCTACTCACATTCTATGAGATCTTTTTGTTATAATTAAATATTTTAGGCTATAAGTAATGGGTGCACAAAATAGTACAAAACATAAAAGATACAAAGGAGCAAGAGTGAAGCATAAGCTTCTCTGTCTGTCAGCACCCAGTGCCTGTCTCTGGTGGTAACCAGGGATAGTGGATGTTTTGGCATTTTCTCAGAGATATTTGATGCATGTACATTGAGTGGCAGTATAGCATTTTACTCTGCTCTGTGTCTTTACACTATGTGATTATATGCAACTCATTTAATCTCTCTGTATTTTCATTTTATTATTTATTTAGTTAGTTATTTTTTTAATCCTCACCCAAGGTTGGAGTTAGAGAGAGAGGAAGGGAAAGAGAAAGGAAGAGAAAAAGAGAAACATCGATGTGAGAGAGAAACATTAATCAGTTGCTTCCCATATGCACCCCAACCAGGGATTGAACCCGCAACCTAGATATGTGCCCTGACTGAGAATCAAACCCACAACTTTTTTGGTGTGCAGGATGACACTCCAACCAAATGATCCCCCTGGCCAAGGCTATACTTTCATTTTCTCCTGTGAAAGAAGCATAATAACTAGGACTAACTCATGAAATTTTACTCACCAAATATAAAGTGATGCATGAACAAAAGACAGTTTTAGGAGCTTCCGGTGAGAAATTTATGTTCTGTAACCCAGGATGGCATTGCATGTGGTGTCTTTAAGAATTCAGGAGTGTGCTCTGAGACTTCCCACCCCCCACTCCCCAGTTCCAGACAGTTCTTAATGTCATGTTCCTGCAGCTGTCCCTCAGTTGTAAAGGTGTCTAGTTTGTATTTGCTTTGAAACGGTCAGAAGCCACTGTCCTGGCCCAGTGATCTGGACTCTTCCATGAACCCTCTCACTTGGCATCTGCTTTGTGTTTTGTTTGGCTTGGGCTCAGCTCCTGAGCACTGGGTCATTAAAGTCCAAGAGGCTCATTGGAAGTGAGCCTCCACTTTTTGTTCTATCTCAGCATGACCTGCATGCCAGGCCCCAGGGACCCTTGAGCAAGACTTAACTGAGAAGGAAAGGTAATTCAGTGGCAGGACACATGTCAAAGCCATCTGGAGTTTTTAACGTTCCTCGTAGGTGTTCTGCCAACCCAACTCAGTTCTCAGGAACAGCCCTGAAGCAGGTTACCTAAGACAGGAGTAGCATTATTTGCTAAGAATCAGCATAAACTCCTCTGATCTTCTAATCAGCAGAGTTTTTAAACACAGAAGTGAAAAGTGGAATGGAAATGTTTTGCGAACCCCTTTATCGTAGTCAGGAAGCATTTTTTTTCCCTTCATCTTTATTCCAGTTTGGTCCTTGTGATTTCTCCAAGCCTCTGGGAGTATTTCACTAAGACCTTAAGGCCGACCTCCTTTCCAAAAGCTCTCGATGCCTTATTTTTTTTTTTCTTGAAAGTACTCAATAACACCGAAAGTTAGCTGATTCTGCACCAAACACTCAAATATGACACCAGAAAACAGATTATTTTATTGAGAAGTTGGACTTTGGAGAAAGAAAGTACCCAAATTTGTTGTTTCTATGGAGACAGATAAACCATATTCTGAGACCATAGTTTTGAACAGTGTACCAAAGAACCCATGAAGGGTGGTGGGAGGCTAGGGTGAGTGGGCGGCTTTTATCCTTCCCCCCACCCTCCCCAATTCAGCCCAAACATTTCCACTTACATTGATACTGCCTGGTTTCCCAGTCTGGGCTTTTGTGCAATATTTCATACGGACAAAGAGTTCCACTGCTCAAAAAAAAATTTAGGTAGAAAACCACTGTTCCAGGGCCAGTCATGGATTATGATGTCTTACGGACTCTGAGGGCTTTCTTTTTGGAAAAGAGTTTATCAATTCCTAGTTTGGTTTAGATAATTCTCCCCTGACAGGAAAAAACAAGGCACAGGTATTCTTACGACTAAGTGAAGCAGGCTTTTTACTCCATTTTTGGGTGTACCATTGAATTTTCATAACACCTTGGGAGCAGGAATGACCTTGGAAATTATTTTTAAACTCTTTGTTTTACAGATGAGAAAATCAAGAGCAGAGAGGCTGAATGCTTTGCTCAAGCTCACGTAGCTAGACTGTAAAAAGCCAGGACTCTGACTCCCCACATCAGGGCCCTTTCTTAGTTGATGTTGTATCTGTTTTTTGCAGCCATTTTATTCCCACCGAGTAGGCGTTTTTACAAAACTGTAATTCAGGAGCTGTACCATGTACACAAAGTGCTCTGTCTTCTCCCCTTAACACTTCATCATCCATAGGAGGTATAATGGACATACTTTTCTCAAAGACATCGTGGTCAGAAAGGCAGGGTTATTTAACTCACAGAAGGATGTGGAAAGGTATGACTCACAAACCAGAACCTGCTGGGAAAATTCCTTCTGTCAAAAACAGTTCAGTGTCTTTCTCCCACACCTCAGGAGTGTGTCACACATTTAGAAGTGGAAACCAGTCATCCTATCAGGCTCAGTATTTGAATAAATTCTTATTGCCACATGGACATAGAACCGAAGAACAGTGTATGGACTTCTCTGAGTCCAAAGTTAAAAAAAGACTCAAAATTGACTCAATTGTTGATGTAGAGAAGCATTGGCCAAGCCAACCATTCAAAAAACTGACAGAGATTGGGCAGGGGAGGAGTTAAGAAATGGTTATTTCTCTGTAACAAAAACATTGGATTTAGAGTCAGAGCACCTGGGTTTGGGTTCCACCTCTGACAACAGTAGACCTCTGACCTTAAGAAAGTCTGTTAACCTCTCTGAACATCAATTTCCTCATTTGTGAAATGAGGTTAATATCACCTACTCCAAAGGTGTGGAGAGAATCAGAAAGAGATGAGATATACAGAAGCACTTTGTAAATGATTAAGAACTGTACAAAGCCCTGGCTGGTGTGTCAGTGGATTGAGTGCCTGCTTGTGCACCAAGGGGTCAGTGGTTTGATTCCCAGTCAGGGCACATGCTTGGGTTGCAGGCCAGGTCCCCAGTAGGGGGGCATTCAAGAGGCAACCACACATTGATGTTTATCTCCCTCTCTTTCTCCCTTCCTCTCTCTCTAAAAATAAGTAAATAAAATCTTTTTAAAAAAAGAATTGTATAAATATTGGCATTATACTCATTAAATGTATAGCCCTATCCTTTCATCAACCCTGTGAGGTTAGGTAAAACAGAGATTATCATCCCTATTTGTCAGAGAGGTTAAGTGATTTACAAACATACAATGTTAGGGGTCACCTAAATAGGCATTATTTACAAGGTGGAAACAAGATTTGGAAAGGTTAAGTGACTTGCCCTCCATCAAAAAGCTTGTTAATGTCAGGGGTGTCTAGAATCCTTGATCTGCAGAATGTTAATTTTTTTACATTAACCTCTATGATATGAAAGAAGGCTAGCTAGCTAATACTGTAGATATTGGCCAACTAACACTGTAGGTTTCCGTTGGCACTTTTAATGTTTTAAACCACATATTTATCTTCTAGTCATTTGCTGACCACTGTCAGTAGTGCCCTTTTAGAATGGTGTGTTTGGATTTCTAGAAGGAGGTTAGAATTTCACACAGGGTCAGTCTTCAGGAATAGCCTCAGGTGATTGTCTCATACCTACTTATAATGAGGATGCATAATAAAGCATTGCCTCTCCTAAAGTTAGCAAATGATTATCCTTCCCCCCAAAAATTTAAACATAAACCTTATTCATAAAAATGCTGACAGCTCTTTGTTCTAAGCAGAGCCTACTTTTCAGTCTAAGTATTATAAATCAGCCTTCATATTTGATGATAAATCTTCATGCCCTGAATGAAACCCAGCATTTGTTTTCGTTTGTAATACCTTTCACTAAATAAGTGAGATTTTCAAAAGAAAATGTAGCAAAAGGGCATTTAAACAAGTTTTGAAAGCAAAAAAAGTATTAAAATTGGTCTTCTCTAATTGAGATTTTTCTTTATTTCTGTGGTTTATTATTTATGTTGGGTGCTAAATGCAAGACCCCACAAGGATTTCAGGGATGCTCTGAAAAATATAGAAATCATTATTACATATGAAGATTTTGAGTTACTCAAAAAAAGTATAATCTAAATATAGTTGCTTTGATAATAACAGTGAGATTCTTGTTTAATGACTCCTGTGAACCCTCCAGGGAAGCAAGGTGGAGCCCCTGCCAAGTCTGATTTGTCACAGCAGGAGCCAGAGTGGGTGAGTGGCAGAATCAGGAGTTAGAGAATGGAAATGAATGAGTTTATATACTTTTCCCTTTAACCCAGACAGTTTTGAAGATGGGCAAATTACTGTCTGCAAAATGTGTTGGCATCCTTGGGCAGCAGATACCAGATAATTATACATAGGAAGTATTGGTTTTAATGGAAGTTTAGCATGATCTATAGTAACACCAAGAAATGCCCCACATTTGGATATCCTTTCATTTCCTCTCAAGCATGATTCCTTTGGGCACAGAATCATCCCCAAGCCCATCTGCAAGATGAGAACCCGGGTCTGCAAGTCATTTTGTGAGCTGCATCCCATTCTGTATGTTAATCCTCTCAGCTGCTGTAATACTAATGAGGCACACGCAAAGGCAGATTCTTCTGCAAATAGCACCTTCCTTACTGCAAATAAAGGGAAAAAAACAAGAAGGAAGAAAAGGAAGTAGGGAGGAAGGAAGGAAGGAAGAAAGGGAGGTCCCCAACCTATTTATCTTTATTTCATTTGCATGAATATAGTAGATAGATTAGTCAGCCAAATTATAGATAGTTACTAAAATGCTTCTGAAGTATTTCATCAGCTATATCTGGTTTTGATAAAGAACATCCAACAACTCATTTGGCTGCTATTTGTTTAACCATAAACTAGCAACTGTGATGACCAGTTATGACAACACTGTGAGCAGGCCACATGGTCAAATATTTACGTATGCAGTCTCATCCATGGTTATCTGATTAGTAAGAACTTTAACCTTCAGTTAAAAGGGAGGAAAAGGTCCAATATATTTATAGCCCTCTTATCTCAGCCAAATAAGAAAAACCTCTGTCTCAAGAAGCTGATGTTATCCCCTGGTGTAGGATCCTGTTTAACAGATTACTTCACCAGCCCTGGAATGAAAGCAGCCTGCCTGGCCTCTTCTCGGAAGGATGTGGCTTAAAACAATTTCCACTGTGACCATCGTCCAATCATACTTCAGGGCCTCAAGCATGCTTCCCTGGAAGAATCTTGCCAGATCTCTCCACATCCATGCTGATCCTAGCACTGAGCATGAGGGTGACCTTAGTCGAGCACATACTGAAGCCAGTCATCTCCTATACTTACCCATTGTTCAGAGCTGTGCTGATTTAGCTTCCAAATTTATTTGTTACCTTTTCACTACATTGATAGCAAACCATGCTAATGAGGTTTATTTTATATATGGAATTTCTTACATCCTTAGAAAGTATTTATTGTTAAGCTTTTAAAAATATATTGGTAGATGACTCTCATAATTATTTTGTTATCATTCTTTGTATTTAAAAAAAGTTCTTAAAATGAAGCATAGAACGATCTCCAAGTCCCCTGCCCAAGGCTCCACTCTGGCCCCACTCTGACCATGCCTCTTTTGTTTGGCGAAGAGTCTAAGCACCCAAGGGGGCGTACCCACGTAGAGCTAATTTCTAAATCATGCTCTGGTTCCTGGGATCCCCAGCTGTCCTGCTCAGGTGACCCCAAATCTGCTTCCAGGGCCTGTGCAGACCTCTTCATCTCTTCTTAGGTCCATCGTCCTATGGCAGAGTGGACGGAGTGTGGATGGGAGGGCTGGCTGTCCACACATATGCATATTACATGCCTCATGGTGTGAGACAGAGCCAACTGTACAAAGAAAAGATGATGGGCTGTAAGCCATAGGCTCATACTGCCCGCACTGCCACTTCCAAATACTTGAAATTCGATGCTGGCTTTCCAGGTCATTATGTGTATTGATAAAGTAGGAGGACAGAGCATATTTTATTTAACAATTTGTAGCTGGATTTATATCTCTTAAATATTTGGACATCCTATACAGGCCTTCACTTGCACGCTTCCAATTATGCATATATCTCTGTCCATTCCTATTTTCTCTGCCTCCCTTTTGGTCTCACAAAAAGGAATCTTTTCCCTCCTTCTCCAAACCAGACCCTCTGACTATGATCCTGATCTCCTTCCCCAGAGCCTCTGCTCCGCCACCTATAAAATGCAGACACCTCTCCAGCAGCCCTTTAGATGGTGTTCTAGTTCTCTTTTAATACCACAAACCTTTTCCTGAAATTGTTGCCCAAAAGTTGCCATCAAGTCTGATGCCCAGGGATTATGAGCCCTCGTTCTTGATGGCCATGGTTAGTGTAACTCAGCGTGAACACACAACCGTGTCTGGAAACCCGACATACTGGTTTCCCGGGCTGTGTCCTGCTTCTGGCACCACTCTCTCCCATCTTTGCTCAGCTCTGTGTCTTCCTTCCACTCCACCCAGGAGGATGCTCCCCAAGGCTCAGGTGTGGGGTCTACTGCTCTTATCCTTCTGTGCAGCTGCCCTTGGCAGTCATGTGTCCCCCCTCCTGGGGATAACAGCCACACATCTGACTACATTAAATAGGTTTCTTCTCTAATGGTTCTCCAAGTGTATGATTTCAACATGGCTAAAATAGAACTCATCTTCCTCAATAACCTAACTGCCTTCTGACTTCCTATTTTTACATAAAAATTATTTCTATTGGAATTTTTCTACTTTTCATTTTAACTATACAATGGTTTCAGTTATTATGGGTTGTTTTTGTCAGCTAGCATGGGCCAATGACCGTTTATCGCATGATTGCTGGGGTTGGAGGGGAACTTGTTCCAATTTCCAAACAGCTTATTTGTGAAACAATTTGGCCCTTGTTGGAAAGGAAATCTTCCTATTGCCCCCTTGCATATATTCTTTTTTTAAATTATGTTTTATTGTTTATGCTGTTACACTTGTCCCAGTGTGCCCTGCTTTGCCCCCCTCCATGCATCCCCCTGACTGTCTCAGGCAATCCCCACACCATTGTCTATGTCCATGGGTCATGCAAATATGTTCTTTGGCTACTGTATTCCCTATGCTGCACTCTACATCCATGTGACCATTATGTAACAACCATTTAGTACTTTTTAATTCCTTCACCTTTTTTGCCCATCCCCCTGATGCCCCTCCTATCTGCAACCATCAAAATGTTTTCTGCATCTATGATTCTGTTTCTGTTCTGCTTGTTCATTTATTTTTTTAGATTCAATTGTTGATAGACATGTATTTACTGCCATCTTATTGTTCACATTTTTTATATTCTTCCTAAAGAAGACCCTCTAACATTCCATATAATACAGGTTTGTTGTTCTTGTTTTTTTAATATATCTTATTGATTATGCTATTACAGTTGTCCCTTTTCTCCTCCATCATTCCCCTCCATCCTGCACACCCCTCCCACCCACATTCCCCCCCTTTAGTTCATGTCCATGTGTCATAAGTTCTTTAGCTTCTACATTTTCCACACTATTCTTGCCCTCCCCCTGTCTATTTTCTACCCACCATCTATGCTACTTACTCTCTGCACCTTTTCCCCCTCTCTCCTCCTCCCACTCCCCTGTTGCTAACCCTCCATGTGATCTCCAGTTCTGTGTTTCTGCTCCTGTTCTAGCTGTTTGCCTAGTTTGCTTTTATTTTACGTGTGGTTGTTAATATCTGCGAGTTTGCTGTCTTTTTACTGTCATTTTTTTAATCTTCTTTTTCTTAGGTAAGTCCCTTTAATGTTTCATATAATAAGGGCTTGGTGATGATGAACTCCTTTAACTTGACCTTATCTGAGAAGCGCTTTATCTTCCCTTCCATTCTAGATGAAAACTTTGCTGGATAGAGCAATCTTGGATGTAGGTCCTTGACTTTCATGACTTGGAATACTTCTTTCCAGCCCCTTCTTGCCTGTAAGGTCTCTTTTGAGAAATCAGCTGACAGTCTGATGGGAACTCCTTTGTAGGTGACTGTCCCCTTATCCCTTGCTGCTTCTAGAATTCTCTCCTTCATTTTAATCTTGGGTAATGGAATTATGATGTGCCTTGGTGTGTTCCTCCTTGGGTCCAACTTCTTTGGGACTCTCTGAGCTTCCTGGACTTTCTGGAAGTCTATTTCCTTTGCCAGATTGGGGAAGTTCTCCTTTATTATTTGTTCAGATAAGTTTTCCACTTGTTGCTCTTCTTCTTCCCCTTCTGGTACTCCTATAATTCAGTGTTGGAACGTTTAAAGATGTCCTGGAGGTTCCTAACCTTCTCCTCATTTTTTTGAATTCTTGTTTCTTTATTCTTTTCTGTTTGGTTGTTTCTTTCTTCCTTCTGGTCCACTCCATTGATTTGTGTCCCAGTTTTCCTCCTATCTCTATTGGTTCACTGTGCATTTTCCTTCATTTCACTTATTGTAGCCTTTATTTGTTCATATAATTTGTGAGCAAGATCAACCAATTCTGTGAGCATCCTGATCACGAGGGCTTTGAACTGTGCATCAGATAGGTTGGCTACCTCTTGGTCGCTTAGATGAATTGGGTCTGGGGCTTTGATTTGTTCTCCCATTTGAGCCATTTTGGGGTATTTTTGGGGGGTCTGGTCGGGGCTGTTACATAGTGAGGGGTGGAGCTTTAGGTGTTCCCTGGGGCGGGGTGGCCCAGTTGCTGGGTAGAGATGCTGTATGTGGGGGCAGGGTCCGAGAGGGAACAATGGTGCATGCTCTTCTCCTTCTCAGATTCTAGTCTCTTCTGTCGCTTCCCCTTCACCTGGATTATCTGCGTGCAAATGTGGGACCACCTGGTCAGCCAGCTGCCTTGTGCAGCCTCACTGGGTCTGCACCATTGCCACCCTGTGCCCAGGGTCCACTAGCCACTGCCTGCACACCTGGGATCTGCCAGCCACTGCTGCCAGGCTCCCAGGTCCACCAACCTCCATTTTTTCCTGCTGCAACTCCGCCCCTCTTACTGGTCTGGATGCATGGTTGTTGGACTTCCATACAGTTCAATTTTCTATGAGTTCTGGTTGTTTTCTTGTTTCTAAATCTTTGTTGTCCTTAATTTTGGTTGTGCGAGGAGGCACAGTGTGTCTATCTGCCTCCATCTTAGCCAGAAGTCGGTTTGTTGTTAATGAACTCCTTTACCTTTTTCTTATCTGGGAAGCACTTTATCTGTCCTTTGATTCTAAATGGTGGCTTTGCTGGGTAGAATAATCTTGGTTAAAGGTCCTTGCTTTTCATCACTTTAAATATTTCTTGCTAATCCCTTCTGGCCTGCAAAGTTTTGTTTTGTTTTTTTTTTTGAGAAATCAGCTGACAGTCATATGGGAGATCCCTTGTAAGTAAGTAACTGCTTTTCTCTTACTGCTTTTAAGATTCTCTCTTTGTCTTTAACCTTTGGCATTTTAATTATATGGTGTGTTTGGGTTCATCTTGTTTGGGACTCTCTGTGCTTCCTGGATTTGTATGTCTGTTTCTTCTACCAAGTTAGGAAAATTTTTTGTCATTATTTTTTGAAAATTTTTTTTAAATTTCTTACTCTTTTACTTCTTCTTCCAGCATGTACATGATGCAAATGTTGGTACACTTGAAGGTGTCCCAGAGTCTCCTTACACTAGCCTCATTTTTTTTTTGGGGGGGGGATTCTTTTTTTCTTACTGTTCTGATTGGGTGTTTATTGCTTCCTTAATTTCCAAATTGCTGATTTGACTCTCAGCTTCATCCACTCTACCATTTATCCCCTGTAAACTGTTCTTCATTTCAATTAGTGTAGACTTGACTTATGACTGGATCTTTTTTATGCTGTCAAAGTCCTCAATAACTTCACTGGGCATCTTTATAACCAGTATTTAGAGCTCTGCTTCTTGTAGATTGCTTGTCTCCATTTTGTTTAGTTCTTTTTTCTGAAGTTTTGTTCTATTCTTTCATTTGGCCCATGTTTCATTATCTCCTCATTTTGACAGCCTCCCATGTTTGTTTCTATGTATTAGATAAAACTGCTACATCTATGTGTGATAGGGTGGCCCAGTGTAGTAGGTATCTTGTAGAGTCCAGTGGCACAGCCTCCCTATCAACCAAGCTGTGGACTTGAGGTGTGCCCACCATGTGGGCTGTGTACCCCCTCCTCTTGTAGTTGAACCTTGATTGCTGTTGGCATATCCAAGGTCAGCCACCACTTGTGTTCTGCCCAGGGCCACCTAGCATAAGCTACAAAATGAACTTCAGATAGCTGCTACTTGTGCTGAGCTTGGCAGTGCCCAGGTGAGGCCAAGCTGTGAACCAAGGCTACTTGCTGCTATTGCTCATCCTGGGGCCACTTAGTGAGAGGTACAGGGCTCCCTGAGGCCATATGCTATTTGTTTGAGAGATTTTAGGAAAATCTGAAGCATGAGCCAAGACAAGCCATACATATGGGAAAGCCCATGGAAACAGCTTGGGTAGGCCCAAAATTTGTGTGGGGTAAAGCCTCAGAGAATCACCAGGGTAGAGCAAACAATGTGAGCCAGGTTGATAGAGTCTCAGATATGGTGCCCACCTGCCAGCTCTGTGGAAGGAGGGCTCAGAAAAGGAACAATAGCCTCTGCCAGCACTTCTGCATGAGAGAAAGCTACACCCCCAACTCTCACCCTGCTGCCACATAATTCAGTTCCTCCCCATAAGTCTCTGGTGCCTGTCAAGCTGCTGCCCCTGCACTGAAGTTCAGAGGGAATAGGTCTGAGTAAGTCTATTGCAGGCCCTTTAGGAGGAACTGCCTGCACTCTAGAATTGTCTGTCTTCGACAGCCTCAACCCCCACTAGTTTTTACAGTCAGAAGTTATGGCATGAGAATTTGTCTTCCTGACACTGGAACCCTGGGCCTTTGGGGCCTGGTGTGGGGCTGGGACTCCTTGGTCCCTAGGTAACCCTCCCAATTTTTATCCCCCACACGTGGGTGTGGGACCAGCCCGTTCTGCATCTTCACCCCTCCTACCAGTGTCGATGTGGTTTCTTCTTTAATTTCTTCTGTAATTGTAGGACTTCCATTCAGCTCAGTTTCTGGTGGTTCTGAATGACGGCTGTTCTGTAGTTGTTATTTTGATGTGGTTGTGCAAGGAGGTGAGCCATGTTTACATATGCTGCCATCATGACCAGAAGTCCACTCTTGATCTACACATTCTTAAAGCAAATTGTGCAGTAGACACACCAGGCACACTCATGGATACTGGAATCCAAAGATGAATAAGAATGGGTTCATCTTCAAATAACTCACCAGTTAAAAAGAAAGACATGTAAAGAAATAGTTGCATTCTCCCACAATTCCTTGAGAAATGTGTTATACATGACAGGTTTTCAAACGACAGCTGCTGACTGATGGTTAGTTGGTGAATAGACAACAGTGATTCTTAAGCATTTTGTGCCATAATACTCCAAGTACTCCCTAAAATATTTTGCCTCAGACACACACTCAGAATTTCTTTGCAGATGCCTCAGTTGCCCAAAACCCCAAGGTGTATTTTAACATTTATAGCAACATTACAGAAATTCTTACAGGATATAGAAGGGGAGAAGGGAATTTGGTGCCAAACTCAACAGTTGGAGAGAACCACCTTGCCCCAATTTTAGTTTTCCTCAGGCCCCACACTTCTTTCCAGATTATGTAAAACAGAATCTATCTAGTCTCTTCTCAATAGAAAGGACTTTCTCATGTACATTGTGAGAAAGAAAAGTTTTTAAGTATTTTCTAAATTGGAAAATATATGTTATACATTATCAAATAGAAAAGCAGGTTATAAAATCACATGGGCAGTGTTACTCATTTTTAACTAAAAATTATGTCAACGTAAATATGTATATGGTGAACGTGCAACCTCTCACATATGCAGTGGGGGGAACAAAAGCCTAGGAACTTATACAACAAAACATTAACAGAAGTTTTCTTTAAGTAGTGAGATTATGAATGATTTTTACTTTTTGTGCTTTTCTGTCATTTTTACAGTGTATATGCTTCAAAACTTTATGTTCAGGGAAAGAAACACATGTATTAGCTTTCTATTGCTGTGTAACAAATTACCACAAACATAGCATCTTAAATAAAGACCCATTTATTAACTAACAGTTGGTTAGAAGTCCAGACAGGTTCATCTCTCTTCTCTGCTTAGGGTCTCATAAGGCTGAAATAGGTGTCAGCCAGGCTGGGCTATTGCCTGAAGGCTCTGGGGAAGAATCTGCTTCCAAGACCATTTAGATTGTTTGGCAAAATTTAGTTCCCTGTGGTTGCAGGACTAAGGTCCCTGTTTCCTTGCTGACTCAGCCGGGGTTGCTCCTGGATGCCACCCTCACAGCCTTGCTGCACGGCCCCTCTATTTCAGCCACAGATAATTCCCACAAGTCAAATCCCCTTATGCTTCAAATCTGTCTCTCTCTTCTACCACCAGCCAGGGGAAAAAAAACCCTCTCTGCTTTTAAAGGACTAGTATGATTAAATTAGGTCCATATAGGTCAAAGACAACTGATTAGTAATCTTAATTACATCTGCAGAATCCCTTTTGCCACATAAGGTAACATGAGTGATATCCCATCATATTCACAGGTCCTTTCCCCACTAAGGGGAGAGCATTGTATAAGCTCTCTAAACCAGGGAGGCAGGAATCTTAAGAACTTTGCCTACCACAATGTAAGTGTGTTGCGCCTGTGTGCATGCACGTGTGTGTGTGATTTTTTTAACTCTCTCCTTAAAGTTAAAAACAGAATTCCTGGTAGTACCTGAGGCCCTCATCAGACTTTCTGCCTCCTGCTGGAGAGTAGAGATCACATGAGGAGGAACCAGAAGTCGAAGGAGTCAGGAATTTGTTTGCCATTTTTAGTAAACACATGTCCATCTCTCTGCACCTCTCCATGGCCGTATGCTGAACAGTTCTGGATAATAACAGACCAAAGAGTTGGAGGCTTATAGGTCTGATGACCAATCTGTAGTTGACAGAGCTTCTAACTCTCTGATCGTCTTGCCTGTAGTATGACATCGCTGGACACTCTGGAGACGACTACAACATTCCTCTGGTTCCAATTAACAAAACCCCCAAGGACAATAAGCAAAGACTAGAAATTCTGAAGGTAAATTCATTTAATTACCTTTATATTGTGGAAACTTCTACTGGACTAGGCAAAGTATCTTCTGGTCACTGAAAAAAACAAAAAAAATGGCTACTTGAGTTTTAAAAGTTAAATGCCAAATGGGATTGTTTGGGAACATTTTTTGTTTCTAACAAAAGTCTTAACCACATACAAATATTACTGTGTGCTTCAGTCACTACATGGCACCAGTTAAGCAGACTCATTCTGAGACTTCTCGTTCACATGTAATAATTGGTATTTGTGCATTCTCATGGTCAATGGAAAAATCATCATGTTTGTTAAGAAAAAAGGTATTTCTCACCCAAGGTTTTTGTGCCACATTTGTTACCCCCAGACAATGCATGCCCATGCTCAGTTCTGCATGAGTGGGGACCACACACTGGAGGGGACAGAACACGCCATCCGGGAAATTGTCAAAGAAGAAGCTGACGAGTACTTTGTCATCGTCCTGAGTGATGCAAACCTGTCACGATATGGAATACATCCTTCCAAGTTTGCCCAAATCCTGACAAGCAACCCTCAAGTAAATGCTTTTGCCATTTTTATTGGATCTTTAGGTGATCAAGCAACCAGGTAAGTGTTACCTCAGGATATAGCAAAGGGCAGGTACAAAGATACTTGAGTCCCTGACACACACCACCTCATGGGCTTAGCATCTCAAGGGCCAGCAGGGAAGACAGAGGGAAAGAGAAACTAGAGTCACTCCCCTGGTGGAGCTGATAGTCTAGTTGAGAGGATGTGACGTTGTAGCTTATGTTTGGGTGAGCAATAATCATTTTAAATTAATTGTCTTCCAGCTTATATTAAATTTACCAACAGTAAAATAAATAGCAAATTTATTTGGCCACTAGTAAATTAAACAGTATCTAACACATTTTGCACTTTACATCTAGGTCCCAAGTTCAGTTGTAATCAGTTCATGTTCAAATCATACACAAAGGAGCAAACATCTACTATTTTTCCCATAAGAGATTATGTATGTCTATATAATGTATATAGACATGTGCAAGCATATAAATAGTATATAATTTGTATCTATATATACACATACATATATACAAATAGACATATATATGTATACACACATATATATTAAATATATATCTATGTATTTCTATGTATCTATATATAGACAAATATATAGCTGTATATCTCCCCTACTGGGAAGACAAGACAGGTGAAGCACTTGGAGACAATGTAAGGTAGTATATATAGTAAGGCGCTATACTGAATATACTGAATGTTCAACAGAGAAATTTATGATCAGTCAATAAACCTCATTGTGGATGACCTGAAAGCAAAGATCTGGAAACACTGTCAGTGACTTAAACACACTAACATTTCTTCAGTTACAAATAGAAAGGGCTCATGCTTTTTGTCTGCTTAAAATACCTGTAAGAAGAGAAATTATATCTTCTCCCACACCAAAATATAATTCCTGCCTAAAACTCAAAAGGCCACATGCCTTTTTATTATTCCATCTCTTTTACCTGCTGTACTTTGGTTTAGAGTCCTGTAGAGACTGGGAAATGTTTTAGTGCCCCAAGTGCTAGCAATTTTTCTCTTTCTGTTCCTTTCTCCAAGCTACAGGATTGCAGAGTAAGGTTAAGAATAGACTGACAGTGACCAGAGGGGAGGGGGAGGGAATTTCAGGGGAAAAGGGGAAGGGTTTACAGGAGCAAGTATGAAGGACACATGGACAAAAACTAGGGGGGTGGAAATGGGAGGGAGGTGGGGAGGGCTGGGGCAGTGTGCTGGGATGGGGGTAAAAGACAGAAAACTGTACAAGAACAACAATTAAAATAAAATTTAAAAGAAATCATGAGAAAAAAGAATAGATTTAATATATGTAATTACAATCACTTTATTACGTTGCATTTTTCTCAATTTTGTATGTTAGCCTTTGCTAGAACTTCAGTGTCCTCGAACACAAACCATGCCTTTTCTACCCAGATTTTCTTCACGACCAGCCCAGTGTTAAGCAGACAGCAAGCTCAGCAAATACTGGTTGAGCTGAAATAGCTATTTTGTCTTTCTAGTGAACAGATCCTGTTTGAATACTTAAGCACAATAATACCCTTGTGGTTTCCTAGGGAAATGGTCCAACATCCACTGGCAAAAGATACGTTGCAGAATTAGCTGGTCTACCGGGCATGCCAAATGTATGATACTGCACAGGATGGTTGACTTTTATTAAATGTCATTTGAAAACCAAACTTTGTTGGCACAGTGAAAGGCGTTCTTTTGGATAGAATTATGTCTTGCACTTTTATTGCCTTCAAAAATGGCCCTTTGTTCCAAATGATAAATTGGCATTTTAAAAAATTATCATAAGCCTATATAACCCCAGTGCCATCGAAGCAGCAATTGCATCAATCAGACTGCATTTCACATTGTGTGACGTGGTGCAGAAAGAAAGGGGCGGCAGAGAGAGAATAACACTTGGGGTTCCCTGGGTAACATTTTTTAAATTTTTAATTGATTTTTTAGAGAGAGGAAGGGGGGAAGAGAGAGAAATATCAATTTGTTGTTGCACTTATTTATGTATTCATGGTTGATTCTTCTATCAAACTCACAACATCACTTTGGGACAATGCTCTAACCGACTGAGCTACCCGACCAGGGCCTGGGTGGGTAACATACTTTGAGGCTTGTTTTCTAAGGCAGGAAAAGCTCTTAGAAATACAGTGTGAGACCAACACACTCACTGGACCCATGTGAGCTAATCTCGGATTGGTTCCTAGGGCTCTGTTCAGTCAAGGGAATATAAAATACCAGAAAATAACAGTAATAAAAGGGAGAAAAAAATTTTAAATCCACTGATTTACTCGCTGAAAGGACCTTTCCTTCAGTTCACTGCTTTCAATGTGCTCTCCCTGTTGTCCTTCCAAACCTTTCATTGCCTAGTGACAGCCCATGCAATTGCAAGCAGGGGCAAGGTATTAGGAAGTAAAAAATTTCCTTTCCTAAGAAACCACTTGGATGCTGTGGTTTGTAGGAGCAGGACGTGGAAGGGGAGCCTCAATTTGCAATGGTAATTTTTTTTCCCTTTCCATCCTGGCAGGCTTCAGAGAACTTTACCAGCTGGCCGGTCTTTCATTGCCATGGATACCAAGGACATCCCTCAGATTTTACAACAGATCTTTACCTCTACCATGTTGTCCAGTGTTTAAGAAGTGCCCTTCATCACCCTGATTCCTGGGATTTGCAATAAGATGAAAATAAAGAGTACTCTGAATAAAAGAAGACGTAGTCAAATGAACCCGTGCAATAACTGGATAATTCTGACATTCCTGGCTCTTCCTACACTTGGCGAGTAATTAGAATTCAGAAAAGTATCCAGAGGGAGGCTTGCTCATGGACATCTACAGCCATTGATAGCTTTTCAAATAATTAGAGGAAGCAAGTTGACCTGCATTTTATTAAATGTAAGGGTTAAAGGAAGGTCGTTTGACAGCCAGTTTCCAAAAAGGGAATACCTAGCTTTTGCCTTAACACATCCTCTGGTCACCCAAGACAATGAAAGTGACTCCAGCAAACTAAGGCTCTGATGCCACATTCTGACATTCAGTACCAGTCTGCACAAACCCACCCAACCTGTTCCTGTCCCATAATTACTTTTATTTCTTCCCCCACTCTGTTGTCCAACAATGACGTTACAGCAGTAAATCCAGAGAAGTCCTAACAGCAGTATTCTTTTTGTAAAACGTTGGGTTTTCTCAGTAATTCCATTTTCTTGGCCAAAACCAAAACGAATCAAAAGATCCTTGGATTGCTTCCTTTCCCACATGCTTTTAAAAGTTTCTTGAAATAATAAAGAGCAAATGTCCTTTCTCTATGCTGTCAGGAGCAGAAAGATAAAGGATGTCTGGCCTTGGTTTCCTGTTTCTTCTTGTTCTTTTAGTGCTTCTCAAAAGTGTCACAGTGTTCCCTACTGATTTCCAAAATTCAGTGCTCAAAATAACAAATGCTTATGTCTTTACCTAAAACAAAGAAAAATAAGGCAGTATGTTTGAACTAAATGATAACTGGAAATTCTTCAGCTGTTAAAAAATACTCATTTCAAGCCTCATTCTTTTTCTCTCACCCCATCAGTGAAGATGGGGTGGGAGTAAGGTATACTTCACTATTTATCAATAGGCTCAGTGTCACTTCATTTAAAATCATATGCTTTAGCAGAACTCAGTCTCACTCCAACCATATAATGAAAAGTTCCTTTTCGCCCTGACCAGTGTGGCTCAGTTGGATGGAGCATCGTCCCATAGACTGAAGGGTTGCAGATTTGATTCCTAGTTAGGGTACACACCCAGGTTGTGGTTTCAATCCCCAGCTGGGGCACATACTAGAAGGCAACCTGTCAATGTTTCTCTCTCACACATCAGTGTCTCTCTCTCTCTCTCTGTCTGTCTTTCTATCTCCCTCTCTCTCTGAAAGCAATGAAAAAATGTCCTCAGGTGAGGATTAAATAAATAAATAAACAAATAAATAATAGTTCCTCTTCACCATTGACGGCCAAGTTGGGAATACTGGGGCACCGGTGTACGTGTGCCTTTTGAAAATGATTAAGTTGGAAAAACTAGGCTTGTTAATAATGTTACCTTGTTCACTCATAATGTTGCCTTGTGTGTGTGTGTGTGTGTGTGTGTAGTAGTAGTAGTGAAATTGTGTGGATCTATTTTATTTTAATTATTTGGAGGAAATGAAAAAAGATAACACCCAGTTGTTCCACCACCCTATTCCCCTAATGGCAATCAAAGAAATAAAAGCAACCGGATATCCAATACAGCGTCACCCAAAGTGTTCACATGGCATGTTCTTGTTTCTCTAACCAGAGCTTGCTCTGTGTGTTAAATCAATGCAAACAACTGCGATCCAATAAGTACCTTTAAAAATGTAATTACATTAATAAAAATAATAATATAACAGCAGCTAACATTTACTTACTATGCACCAGGTATGCTAAATTATTTCATGTATCATTTCATTCAACCCTCACAACAATGCATGCAAAATATGGTTTTTTACCTCGTTTTACAGATAAGGAAATTGAGGTTCAGAAAACTTAAGTCACTTTCCCAAGATATTAGACTATTGACTATTCATTGTACTAATAAAATCCTCAGTTTACAAATAAGGAAACTGAGGCTTAGAAGAGTTCAAGAGAACAGGCCATGCTCACCGTCAGGCAGGCGCTGAGCTAGACTGCGCTGGTCGCTTTCATGCTTCTTTATTCTTGCAAACCTAGACAGGCAAGCCCTCGCTGCCTCTTTCTTTTTTCTCCCACTGTAGTTTCTCTTATAAACTGACCATAGAGCTCTCTCCTTGGTACTCACAAGCTATCCACACATATTCAGGCACTCGTTGGAGCATAAGAACCAAGGACATGGGACACTGCTGCAGGGACATTTCTAATTACTCCTTCCTGAACACAGCAGCAAACTGACCATGTCCGCATCCAAGTGGCAGCGTAAGCCCCAGGGATGCCCTCTGCCAGAGGGTCACAGCCCGCAAAGCCTTTAGAAGCCCAGCCCAAGAGTGATTGACAACAGCCATTAAACAAATCTTCCCCTGGTGTAACTACCTGAGTGAGCAGAAGCCATTTTTTTAACATGGAAAGAATGTTCTCAAGTGTTTTAATTTACCTTTCCCCACTGGCCAGACATCCTTTGCAATTGTTATTTAAAAAACAAACAAAAAACATACAACTCCTGGCTTTTCTGCTTTGTAAAAGGGAAGGATGATGGAGGAGGGGAGTAAAGAATGAGAAAATGAAGGGTTTTATTTTCAGTCCTTGTAATACCTAAGAAGTGTGTGCCTTTATTAAATGCACTTAATTATCAGCCACTCCAAGATGTTCCCAGGCCCTTCTGAGAGCCAAGATGTTATAATAAATGCATTGTGTGCCTCAGGGGGGTTCCACTGAAAGGCGTCTAACCCTGTCTCGTCTGCGTGGCGAGCCCCTGCACTGCTGAGAAGGTTCATTGTTACCGTGAGCAGCCAGGAGGAATGAATGCTGTGAATGCCGCAGTACATGGTGTGTGCTGCCCCTGGAAGCCTTGTGTGCCCCAGCAAATGACCTCATCGCACGGGGCAGCTGGAGCAGCCATGAGAAGTGGATCGGAGCAGGAGTGCTTGAACCCATCACATGTTTGGAATGAATCATTTAATTCCTCACACTGCACCCTGCCCTGTGAGCTGTCAGCAGAGGAGAAATCCATCAATGCCAGCAAGATTTTCTCTAAGCAAATTCTAGGGCTTTGAGAGCCCTTTCGAAGTGGTTTTCGGCAGGCAGCATTGTCAGTGTTCCTGAAAGGTCAGCTGCAGAGGCCACAAGCCTTGCTCCACCTGGCTCCTTCCTGTGCCTGTCAGATCCGCCAAAATTGAATTTGCCCGTGAGCAGAGCGGACAGCTACAAGGCTAGGGGAACAAGAGCTATAGTCACTTATTTACCATGTTTCTTTCTAATTTGTCTCTAATCATCTCAATTATGAGATACTCCACACGTTCTAAGCTGCTATCTTCCGGCTGGACAACTTTTTCTGGAATTGCATCCAGGAATAGTCAAATGTCCACTTGTATTTAGTATATTGTACATAGCTTTTTCATATTAAGAAATAAAATGTGCACATTTTAACAATTACTTCAACCAGCAACATATGTGGCTTTATAAAATATGTAGATGAACAGTCTCATTTACTACCAGTTTCTGGTGAGGGCTGTGCCATGACATTCTTGCCTGATGCCTTCCATCCCCCTCTCCTCTGACCCTGGCTGTGACGACAGTCCTGCCGGCCTTGCAATGGCAGGGCACCTGGAGTGCCATTTGTATGGGGAGAGTTTCCAAACTCTGGGTAGGATTAGGCCGTAGAAAGGAAGTTCTAGATGCTGCTCAGCTATTCCTACCTGTGCCAACTTGGGCTACTCAACTCTGGGTCTCAGTTGCCTCATCTAAGAATTTTAAAAGGTGGATAAAATGAGCTATAACCACAGTTCTGTGTTCCCATACCTCACACAGTGAATTGACTTCTTCATCCCTCGCTGTATTAGAAGAACCACATCATTTCAGTGCATTTTTGTCTCCAGAACCCACCCCCCCCCACATTAGCCCCTATTGGACAGAGGATCTTGGCACATTTATCAGTTGCCCTAACAAAAACTGTTACTGACTGAGTATGCATTCTGCGAGTTATGTAATCATCATTAGAATTGGAAAAGAGGATAGATATTTCTATGGATAATTTCTGACCATTGTATTTCACTCAGCACTTTGCTGCCTTAAAATAAAACTCCGTATCTGCTGATCTGCACGGTGGGATCAAAAAGATGATGAATTGGAAAACTACTGTGTACTGAGAGCTGACCTTTGTGCTGTGGCTGAACAATGTGCCATTGTGTGTGTGGTTTGTTTTTTTTTATTGTAAAATCCTGTAAACAAAAATCTCCAGAGGGGGAAATGCTTGCCAGGCCAACCTCTCAAGTTGAGAATGATTTGAGGATTTTTGAGACTCGACACTGTCTGGGGCTTTCACCTTCCAACAGAGACGGAGTCTGCTCTCATACAGCCGTGCATATTGTCTTTGGAATGCCAGGGTTACGTAATTTTAAATTGAGTGGTGCTTGTGGTATTTGGCCACTCAGAGCAAAGTGTAACACTCTTTTAAGGTGCTTTGCCTCTACAGGGTGTCAAGAACATCATGTTCTGCTCTAAGAAATCTCAAGGGACATAACAACACTTAGGGACCCACCGTGCGTGGTCCTCCCCCTCGACAAGCACCAGGGGCTCTGTGAGTCTTCCCTCTTCTCGCAGCCTTCAGTGAAAGAGTCTTGGAGCTTCCAGCTCTTTCTCTAAAGGAACAATTAACGTGTTTGGCAATAAAACCTTACCCCAAAGATGGTGGATGTGACCCCAGAAGAATTTCAGAATATAAGGATTTACTAAAGTTACATGCAACTCTGAAACACTAATAATAGTAGCTGGAGCTTGACCTGCAAATGGAAGGGAACAACATCTGCGTGAACATCCCGAAGCAGGTGTGTCTCCTAACGTATCGGGAGTGTGGCAAGAAAATAATGAGCTTGTCAAGAGTACCCTGTGTACTTGATGCTGTACTTGAAGCCTTATTAATTGAAACAAGCGGGGGTGGGGAGTATATTCATTCAAACAGAAGATTAAAGTTGGAATTTTAAATGCAATATGTATATTAATAAGTACTGATGCTAATGTAATGAGACTGACCATTTCTTCATTCCAGCACTAATTAAGAATTCTTCACTGGCCTTCAGGAATAGAGTGAGCCTCAGCAAAGCTAGACAGTCCATTTCCTTTTATGGAGGATTTGCTGGCACATATGAAATTCAACACTGAATACCCTGACCCAGAAAGGAGCTCTTTTGGGGCTTAGTGGAATCCAATCACAATGCTGGGGAAGCGGCCTGTTGACCAGCCTTGGCTTTGCCTCCTGAGGACAGTTCCTGCAGAGCCTGGAGCTGGTGAGAAATCTAAGGGTCTGTGCGACAAGCCCAGATCCCCAGATTCCAGGGTGTTATGCACAGAAAATGAAAAGGGCAGATGACAAAGGGTATCCAGGATGGCCCAGGGCTTACTTAATGGACACATGGGCTGGAAAGTACAGTTGTTTATTTTGCAGTTGATAACGAAGGGTTCTTTGTCTGAAATGTGTCCTTCAGGTCCCCAATGCTTCAGAACAACTATTTTCCAGGCTTATGGAATATGCACATTCATACATTGCAGGCTTACATACAAAAATTTGATATTTAATATGTAGCGCCTGAACTAAATCTCTTTCTATGACCTTCTGTGGAAACTGGAAGGAACGAGAATGAGCTCTTCAGAGGTGGAAGGTTGCAGCAGCTCCACAAAACTGCCTGAAAGCAGACATTTAGTCGCTTGGCTGGAATACAGCTCCACACAGCTGG
Source organism: Anoura caudifer (assembly GCA_004027475.1). Lineage (NCBI taxonomy): Eukaryota > Metazoa > Chordata > Mammalia > Chiroptera > Phyllostomidae > Anoura > Anoura caudifer. The sequence goes on along the minus strand of PVKU01011354.1, from coordinate 5,195 downwards.
CCTGGCTCCTTGCCCCCTAATATCTGAAGTCTGTCTTTGGAGTGGTGTCTCTCAGCAAGAGGGACTTCTCTTTTAACATACAAATAGCCCTGAGAGGCTATCCATCATGCACATCTTGGTTTGAATTCCTTCATTCACATGCTTTCCTCCTAGCCCCAGCTGAGATGAGGGACCTCAGACAGAGACTGTGATGTGGGAGAAGGGAGGAGAAGCTGGTCCAGGCAGAGGGGTGTTTGCAGCTTGGAGCATCACCCAAGCAGAGGACTGGGTTTGGGACACGGTGTGAGGGCACAGAACTAGGCATGTAGGGGGTGACATTCTTGCCTTGGGTGATGAATTTGGCCTCTCACTCCTCCCAGGAGCACTCGCTGAAGACTTTGTCAGGTGTGGACAGGGAGTTGCTTGGTTCTCTTTAGTCTTGCTTTTTTAGAGACAAAGATTTCCATCTGTATTTTGCCCTCCCTTTTCTGGAAGCTCTAACATCAGGATTATGTCAGGAGGTGCCTGTCAGTGATCAAAGTCCTTCCACCCAAGGGGAAGGCCTCTCAACATTGGACACGTACACACAGCCCCTGGGCCATGTCTCTGGGGAAGTGCAAAGATCAGATATTTTTATCCCTAGTTTCATTTGCCAAGGAAGGAGTTCTGCCTGGTGCCTTTTGAAAGACAATTTATACCCCCGAGAGGCCACAACCTGTATTGGAAGTCACTTCCCTCCACTACAGAAGCTGGGCTGGTATGTGCCCCATTGGGTGACATGGGGAAGTTCTTGCGGAAAGAGCTTTGGAATTTCTGAACTCCGTCCTGGTATGGATGGAAATGAGGTCAGTGTGAGCCTCTTAAACTCAGAATGTTCCTCCCATGGAATGAGAGTGTTGAGTGTGCTTCAGTGGAGCCTGCTCTACCAGGACTTTCTGAAGGGTCTGTAATTCAGCCTTTAGGAAGAAGCTGTTATTATTACCTTAGCACTAAAGTAACCCAAGTGCCTCTAAAAAATGGATATGGCTTCTTAAAGAAAATAGCTCCTTTTCTTTTCTAAGGCAGATTTTTCCCCCTCTTCTAAGGAGAACCAGATTTTTTATTGATATGATTGATATATGACATTATATTAGTTTCAGATGTACAACATAAAGATTCAGTATGGGTATGTATTGCACAATGATCACTACAGTAAGTCTAGTTAACATCCATCACCACAAACATAAGAAGAACCAGTTTTGCGTTTCCTGATCCTCGCTCTGCCAATGACCTTCCTCCCCCTCACTACTGCCATCCCCAAAGAGCTTATAAGTAAAGACCATGACATCAATTTTTCTCTTAAAACCACTTCAGCTCCTCCCTGGGATGATCTAATTTTCCTGTCATTTCAACATCATTAAATCAGACTGCCCCACCTAGGTCTGCAAAGAGGCCACATGGCCAGACCCCTGAAAATACTGAGTAAGTCAGATGAGCCAAGGGGTGAGCACAGGAGGCAGAGAGAAGCTGGCATTTGTGATGACAAGACTCACTCTCCCTTATGGAGTCAGATCCATTGCTTCCATGCCATGGCGCCAGAGAAACCACATACACAACTCGCAACTCAGCGTGGTACAGGCTTAGAGTCAGCGGGACCTGCCCCTCCAGGCCCTGTGACTTTGGGCAAGTTTCCTGGTCTCTCTGACCATTAGCTTTCTTGCTTTTAAAATGAGGATAATAATCCTATATCTCAGAGTCCATGTAAAGATCAAAATAAAATATGAAAGCTCCTCTTAACAGAAAGTGCTATTCAGTTCAAGAGGCATTTAATTTTAGGACCGAGAGGGAAGTAGGCCTTCAGGAAGTGAGGGTCTATTTGAACAATTTTGTGTGGGGCTTAGTCAAACACCTCAGGATGGATGCAGAGCCCAGAGCAGCCTCCCTGTCAGAGTGAGTGAAGTGGGGACTAAACCAAGGGAAATAAAAGACGGAGTGGCAGAGGGTGTGAGGTGGATGAAGGGAGGCCACCTAGCTCCAGAATTTGATGTCCCCCCAGGAGAGCACAGAGCCCATGCACTCTGTCTTATTTGCAGACATGGTCATGATCATAAATTTCTTCCTGATCAGAGATTTGTTTCTCAGGTTCTGCCATCACCTGTCTGGATGAGGTAAGGTAGATGGCCTTTCTTAGGAGTGGCTCCAGGTAGTCTGCACTGTGGCCACAGGTTTCCCTTTGGAAGGCTGTGAGTGCTGGGACTTTATAAAAGAAATAAAGGCTGTAATAGAGTTCTGAGATACCTCCCTGTCTGGCATCCCTTCCTCAAACCCAGGGGAGGGGAGAACCCCTGACTCAGCTACATATTCAATATCCCTTCCAGAATAATTTGTCCCTTTAGTCAGTCCCTTCTAGACGGTGACTAAGGAGTCTTAGAAGGCTAAGCTTGAGGTTCCATGTTCTGGTATATGCAGGGAGAATAATAAAAATTATTATTATTCAAAATAATAATAGCTAACTCTTACCTAGCACTTCCCATATGCCATATAATTGCTAAGCATCTACATAAATAAGCTCATTAAGTCCTTATAACAACTCCATGAGACACGTACTGTTGTTATTCCCATTTTTTTTAGAAAGGAAAGTCTACCATAAAAGATAAAAAACCAGCTTGCTGATTGAGGGGGAGAGAAGCTTGCATGGAACCCCGAAAAATCTAAGAACTTGGCCATAGTGCCTAACTTCCCAATCTTAGTTTCAATTCCTTTTGGGGTTCAGATGCACTCTCCCTCCTGAGACCCATAAAAAGGCTTGGTCTCCTCCCAACACCCCCCTTGTTAACTACACCAACCTGAGAAAGTGTGGCAGGGCAGCTCACTGCTCACTGGACCTCTTCCACATATCCCTGTCCACCAGCAATTAGGTTGGAGCCACATGGTTGGTTCTGGCCACTAGGTCTAGGCTAGGAGCACAAGTGATACGTGTTAAAAACAAGCTAAAGCATTTAAGCTCTGGCCAACGTGGCTCAGCTGTTTGGAGCATCATCCAGTAACTGAACGTTTGCATATTTGATTCCCGATCAGGGTACCTACATAGGTTGTGGGTATATCCCCAGCCCAGGCACATGTGATCCCTGGTCCAGGTGCATATGAGAAGCAACCAATGAATGCTTCTGTCTCGAATCAATGTTTGTCTCTCTATGTTCCTCTCTCACTAAAAAGAAAAAAAAAGTCTTCAGGACTTCTAGTCAAGGTGGAGGCCTAGGTAAACACAGCTCGCCTCCTCACACAACCACAGCAAAAATTACAACTAAACTACAAAACAACTATTGTTGCAGAACAGACCCAAGGGGGGGGGGGTTGTACAATATACTATTACTGAAAGGACCCCCCACTAGGTTCACTATGCCCACCGCCAGAGGAAAGACATCTCTCAATGCCAGAGATTTGTGAAAAGGAAAGGAAATGTTTACTTAAAGCTATACAGACTTAGAGTAGTGATTTAATGTCTTCGTTAAAATATTAAAGTCCTTTAGGATACCCACAGATGCACACAGTCCTTCCTTCTCCCTCTGCCCTAATCTGGGGTACTATATCTTAGGAGAAGAAGAAGTCCATGATTCAGGCTCCCAGTACCACCAGCTGTGTCACCGCCATGATCTCCAGTTAATCCAAAGCCATGTGGCACCTTCTCATGGCCCACCAGCAGGGGTCCTTTCACCCCTTTTCTTCCAGGCAAAGTGTCTCCTTCCTAAGCCACATGGCAAAAGGGAGCACCCCAAAGCCACATGGTCCTCACTCTCCCCAAAGCTGCAGGGTCCCCACTCTACCAAAGCCACATGGTTCTCCCCCTTAATGGCTGCTGCACCTCAGTTTTAAATCCCCATGCCAATCTTGCTCTGCAGCCCCATTTCTTTTTTTTTTATTTTATTGATTATGCTATTACAATTGTCCCATTTCTCCCCCATCATTCTCCACCCAGTCCCACCCACATTCCTCCCCTTTAGTTCATGTCCATGTGTCATAAGTTCTTTAGCTTCTACATTTCCCACGCTATTCTTTCCCTCCCCCTGTCTACTTTCTACCCACCATCTGTGCTACTTATTCTCTGTACCTTTTCCCCCTCTCTCCTCCTCCCACTCCCCTGTTGCTAACCCTCCATGTGATCTCCATTTCTGTTGCAGCCCCACTTCCAACTCCTCCTATAATCAGTTACACCTGCCAGCATTCCTGTATTCTTCCAGCTTTTCTGGGCTGCCATAATGAGTCTGGGTAGGCGTAGCACCATGGCATGGAGCCAATCTTTTCCAAGCTCTCATGCAGGTGCTATAACCAGGGGGAGCTGCCTCCCAGTTACATCTTGGGTGGAAGTCACTTCCATCTCCCTGGCTCAGAGCATGGCCAGGGCTATTTAACATGTCTATGAAACCAGTTAAAGGTTATAGATATGTTAAATGACCATTCCAGAGGTTAGCTGCCAAGCTATGGCTGTACAAAATAGCTCTGCATGGTCCTGCTCCCTGTGTCCCTTCTCCCAACTCACACCTGGGGTGAGGGTGGGGGGTGAGGACATCCTATATATTTTTCTAATATTTCCTGGATGCCTTGAGTTCTGGATACCATTCCAAATCCCTATTTGGGGCCTCCCCTCTTGGCTGCACCCTGTTACACTATCACCCAGAATTGTCAGAAAACTGAGCTGTATGGAAGTTCAACAACCAAGGAATTAAAGAAGTCACATTCATCCAGATGGGTAGAAGGGGCTGAGACACAGAACAGGCTGTCCCATACCCATATGTGGTGGATAAAAATTGGGAGGGATACCTGAGGAGCAAGGAATCCCAGCCCCCCACCTGACCACCAAGCCCAGGGTTCTAGTGCCAAGAAGATAAGTCCCCATAACTTCTGGCTGTAAAAGCCAGCAAGGGTTGGGCAGTGGAAGAAACTGTGGGATTCTCAAGTATCTCCTCTTAAAGGGCCCACAGTGGACTTAGGACTTAGGCAGACTCACTCCCTCTGGACTCCAGTACTGGAGCAGCAGCTGGAAGAGCACCAATGGCACACGGGGAGAAATTGAAGTGTCTGGCATCAGGGTGAGTGCAGGCCAACAGCTTCCTCCAGGACAAAACTCCAGAGGCCAGGCAGCAGCATTGTCCTCTTTCTGAGCCCTCCCCCACACAGAGGCACAGAGCAGTGAAACCATATCAGAGACTCCATCAATCTCTGTCACCAGGGTTGCCCTG
>PVKU01011353.1:0-44075 GCA_004027475.1 Anoura caudifer | reverse complement strand
ACACAAATGAAAAGGGAGCCCTGCAATTTACCGATACCTAAACACCCTTTCCACTGGAGCTGAGGTTACCTGCCAGTACTCTCTTCTCCTGCGGCCGTGAAGTCCTGAAAAAGCTCCTAAAGCGTATACTTCATTCTCTTCTTTTCTTAACATTCTGTAGCTTAAATGACAGCAGAGATCTTTTTGACAGACTGTAAGGTTGCCTGCACTTGCAGAAAGTTCTGTGAAATTGAACGCATCCCGGGAAATAAAGGCCCTGAAAGTGCTTTTCTGCACTGGGAATGGTTTGATGGTCCTGGCATAGTCACTCCACTTCACAGCCGCTGGGAAGTCAGGGGAGCTTCGAGGATGCGAGTCCACTTCTGAAAGAAGGAGCTTTCCCAGCTCTGTTTCCATGTCATAATAGTATACTTTGGGAGAGTGTGGAGCGTAAATGCCACTGCCTGTGAGTAGAAAGTGAGTCTTTTAAAACCAGCATTGCCAGTTTCCCCCTCAGAACTGAGCATGTGGTCATGTGCCTGAGTTCATCACCATGAGATGGCACGCAGGCCTCCAGTCACACTGAACACCCAGGCACTTCTATTCTCTCCTGAAGGAATTAAATAGGTGTTCTAAGTCTCATGTCAAGTAAACTTTGACTATAATGAGAATGCTTATGAGTATGATGGAAAATTAAATCAAATATACAAATCTTTGTATCTGGGAGTTCATGAAAGGTAGGGAAAGGCAATACAAAATTCTTTCCTGTTTCCCACTAGAGTGGGGTTTTAAAATTACCCCAAATTTTCTATACCCTTCTCTCCAATGGGTAGATCTAATTCCTTTCCCTTTGAGTGCAAGCTGGGCTTTGCAACTCACTTCCAATGAATGGGAGACTGCAGAAGTGACGGTGTGTGACTAGTCATAAACAGCAGTGCAGCTGGTGTGTGCTCGCACGCGCTCACGCTCTCTCTCTCTCTCTCTCTCTCTCTCTCTGTCTCGGTCTGGAAGACGTAAGCTGCCATGTCATGAGGACATAGTGCCCAGCCTTATGGAGAGGCTCAAGGAGCAAGAAATGAAGGTCTCCCATCCACAGCCCCTGAGAAACTAAGAGACCTGCCAATATAGCCATGTGTGGTAGTTCTACTGGAGACTCCATGTGACTGCTAACCATCTAACAGCTTGATGTAACCTGAAGAGACAGTCTGAGTCAGGATCACCCAGCTAACCTAGTTCCAAACTGTGACCAGTAGGAAAAGTGAGATAACAAATGTTTGTTGTTTTAAGCCACTATTTACTTTGAAGGTAATGTGTTTACTTTGAAGGTATAGAACATGTCAATAACACATGCCTCTGCCCTTTGCCCATGATCTTGTGTAGGTCTGGCTTTCCCACTCACTAGCGGGGAGCTTTGGCAAGGTCTTTGCACTCCCTGTGTCCCAGTGTTGTAATTTGTCAGAGTGGGACGGTGATCCTCATCCCACAGAGCTGTTGTGAGGATGAAGGAAATAATCCACAATACAGGTTGTAACACAAGTGGAACAGTTAAAATCAGTCACTAGCCTTTCCTTTCATGTGAAAAGTAAGAAAATATAGTGGGTAGTCCCAATAGAGAAGCAAAAAAATTATGACAGCTCACATCTGAGCATTAGTTTCTCTGCATTTAGATGTATTACCTGCAAGCCTCATCTGGTCATAAATTACCTGTCATGTTTAGGCGGACATGATGTGTGTTGGCCACAAGAAGGTTCACTCTCATCCCCATGGCCCAAGCTGAATGGAATTCAATAGCTGTTAAAAGGGGCAAAACATTCATCCAAGCTGTGGGCAACAGTATGGTGTCCACATGGAAATCCTTCACCAGGGTCACTGCAGGATCGTGGAAGAGGATATCGAAGCACGTGAAAATGCCAAACCTTCCAAAGGTGGTGTTGAAAGTCACCAGCTCCGGCTTCTCGGGCACATCGAACTGAGGCTCAGAGTAGAGGTGGTACTGTAACAAATGCACAAGATCAAACCAGGAAAACCTTCTTTATCGGAGAGATGACTCGTAAAAACCCTCCAAAATTAGTGATAGATTTGGCTATGGTCAACAACAGCGACTCTGGAGGAAATGAATTAATCTGGTAATCAGAAGTGGAAGTCCGAGGAAAGTGTTTCTCTTTCTCTCCCTCTCTCTCCCTCTCTCTCTTCCCTGATTCCTTCCAAGCAAACTTAAACAACTATCCTGGTCTAATACAATAATTAGAGTCAACAGTTTAATAAAATGGTCTGCAAAGTAGAGAATGAAGAGGGTTAGGAGCAAGACTACTAAAGTTTCTTTCTACAATTATTTTCTATCAGGCAAATGAAAAAGAAATTGAACTCTACTAGTATTTTTAAAATTGATTGACAAAGATCCGCATGTTAGAGTTCACGGGTCACGAATTGGTCTTCAAAGTGCTTTGAGGGGACAGTGAGAGCCCCTCAGTTTAGAGTAACCAGAGGTTCCTCCCTCACGTGCCCCCATTCAGTGCACGGCGCCGTCCTGAACTTTACTTGGGCCCAGTTAGATGGATTGACCAACCATGCTACCAGTTGAACTAAATAAACACTTGCAGAATGGCAAGATCCTTAAAATGAGTCTTGCAAAGAAAGTGTACTAAAAATAATACTAATAATGCAAAGTCCAGATAACAAAAAATGGAAGAGCCGATATTTGCATTTCTAACATGAGACACATTTTTTAGGAGAATACCCAAGTTTAATTACAAATGAAAAGAAGTTGTCAAAACCCACAAAATCATGAAGAAAACTGTTTGAAAGTTATGGGTTTTATTTATAAATACAAAACTAAATAGACATATAGTGACAACATGAGTTAATTTTTTTTTCTATAGCAGTACATGATTAAAAAAAGCATTTTAAAATGATTGGGTTAACACCACTCCACTTGACAAATACTTATACTTCAACTGGGACTTCCAGCAGATCAGTTCTCCACTCAGACGATTCTGAGGCTACAACTGAAAGTGCTTAAAGCCAATCTAGGAGGAAGGGCACACACACTGACATGCATATCTCATATCTTTTAAAAGGCTGGAATCCTTCTCCCTGCCCAATTTAGTATAAAATCACAACTTAAGTTCATTTTGTTCTTTTGATTCAGAGTTTAAAGTAAAAATTTTCTGATCTGACTTTAAATCCATAAGAGGGTACTTAAATGAACTGGCATAGAAAATAGAGAAAAAGATTATTTTGTAACTTGATAGAAAACAAGGGAATCAACTTCTGTGAAACTCATTCATACAATTTGGAAACACTCTTGTATCATGTCAGTGTGAAATGGTATCTAGATTACAGTCACCTTGGTATCCTTTGAGTTAATATTAAAATTACTTTTTATGTACAAAAGATTTATCAATTCTAGACTATTGCACCATCTTTCTAATAGGTCTTTGTGTATTTTTTTCCAGATTAGTGTTTTTCTAAAATGTGATTTTCTTCAGTGCTTGCCTTAAAAAAAAATCTCTAATGACATCATACATAGGGAATGAAGCTCAAGATCCTACACACAGCATTCACCGCTCTCACGGCAGGTGCCATTTTACATGCCCCCCCTTACCTTATGGTAACGTGCCACCAGTTGTCCCTTTTTGTCATAGACCACGTTGGTATTGTACTGGTAACAGCCATTAGAAGGACAGGTGGAGTCATTAGAGTTACATGGCTTTTTGTCTCCAATATTTGCCAAAACATAGATAGAGTTGTTCTTGGCCAGGCAGCTGAGTCTCACTTGTACCGGTGTGTGACCAAATCTAAATCAAATTTTAATGAACACATTTTAACAAGTCAGAGAAAGATAAATACCGTATAATGTCATTCATATGTAAAATCTAAAAAGGCTGAACTCAGAACAACAGAGGAGAATAGTGGTTACCAGGGGCGGGGGGGTTGGGGGAACTGAGATGCAAACTTGCAACTAGTAGGTAAATAAGTCTTGAAGATCTAATGCACAGGATAGTGATTATAGCCAACAATATTATATTATAAACCTCAAAGTTACTTAGAGACCAAATCTTAATTGTTCTCACCACAAAGCAGAAATGATAATTATATGACATAATAAGAGGGGTTAACTAGAGCTGTCGGTTATCATATTGCAATATATAAAGGTATTAAATTAACACATTATACACCTTACATTTACACAATGTTATGTGTCAATTATATCTCAATTAAAAAGGCATCTCAACTTGAAATGTACTTCAGTCATTTCGTATGTAAACAATAACAAACTCCTAGATACAGAGAACAAACTGATGGCTGCCAGGTGGGAGGTGGGGGCTGGTGGTTCGGTGAAAAAGGTGAAGGGATTAAGAAATACAAATTGGCAGTTACAAAATATTCACAAGGATGTAGAGTACAGCATAGGGAATATAGTCAATAATACTGTAATAATTACGGTATGGTGCTAGGTGGGTACTAGACTTATCAGAGGTATCACTTCCTAAGTCATATAGATGTCTAACCACTATAACTGTACACCTGAAACTAATATAACACTGAATGTCAGCATAATTAAAAGAACTTAATTAAAAAAATAACAGTAAGAGCCTAAGTGTAACTGAAGTTAGTATAAAAACTATGAATGAAAAATATCATATTTTAAAAGCCACAAATTATACTTAAATTTCATGAATTTTTTCTACATCATATTTATTGCTCTGGCAATTCATTATTCACTCTCCTGCATCATTGGTTGTCTCCTCCCTAGGATCATTCCATCGGCATGCAAATATGCTCTAGTACCTTTCATTTACAAAACAATGAAATGAAAACATCTCTTGAACCCAATGCCTCTCTAAATCTTGCTCAATTTCTCAGCTCCCCCTCACAGCAAAGCTCCTAGAAAAAACTGTCCATCTTGTGGTTCCTGCTTGTCTTCCCCCTGTTCTCTTTTGAAGCATTTGAATCAGCTTCCATTTTCATGATCCCAATAAAAACTCTTATCACTGCCAATGAAAGCCCATATCTTACTTGATCTCATCCTATTTGTCTGCAGCCATTGCCACAGTTAATCACACCCTCCTCCTGGAAATCCCTTGCCTGGCTTATTGGACCCCACACTTTCCTGCTCGCTGGCTCATCTCATTCTCCTTTGCTGGCTCCTCCACATCTCTCCTGAGTCTACACATTGGCATTTCCTATTTCTCAAGTATTAGACCTTTTCTCTTCTCTAACTTCACTCCCCAGGTGAAGCCATCATTGTGTTAAAACCTTCTATATGCTGACTCCTGATTTTCTGTCTCTAGCCTTGACATTGTCCTTTCATGCCAGGTTGACATCTCCACTTGGTTGTCTAAAGGACATCTCAAACTTAAGATGCACCAAATTGACTTCCTAATTTCCCCCCCAGAAATATTATTTCTTCAGTGCTCCCTATATCTGCAAATGCAATTCCATGTCTCTAGTTGCAGAGGCCAAAAACTTGGGAGTTATTCTTGGAGCATGTCTTTCTCTCATACATCTAGAATATATCTATACTCTGACCACCTCGTTCCACCTCCACCAATTCCAACCTGGTTTCAGCCCCTATCAGCTCTAAGCAGGATGATTACAATAGCTTCCTACATGGTCTTCTGCTTTGTCATTACCCTCCTGGTCTTTTCCCAATATAGAAAGCAGAGCGGTGCTTTTAGGGCGTGAGTCAGATTGAGTCACTCCTGGAATCAAAACCCTCCAGTGCTTCCCATCACACTCAGAGGAAAAACCAAAGTTCTTACAATAGACTTCAAGACCCTATCAGAGGTATCCAACCTTTGGCATCTCTGGTCCACACTTGAAGAAGAAGAGTTGACTTGGGTCACACATTAAATACACAAACACTAATGAAAACTGGTGAGCAAAAAAAGGTTTTAAATAAATGTACAATTTTGTGTTGGGCTGCATCATAGCCACCCTGGGCTGCACGCGCACAGGCCAAAGGCTGGGCACCCCTGCATCTACAGCAGCCCCACAGCACGGTCCCTTCTGATCTCACCTCACAGTGTCTCTCCCTCACCAATGCACTCAAGCCATACTCACTGAAAGCTCCCCAGTCAATCCAAATTTAAAACTAATGGCAATAGGTAACGGAAAAAATGCAATAAAGATTAAATAAAATAAAATAAAAATAACCACAATAGGTCCGACACCTCATCCCACCCAAGTACCACATTTCCCCTATTTTTATCACAATGCATTTTATATAGTAAATGAGTTTGTTTACATCTTTCTTCCTCCACAAAATATTCATCACCCAAAGGTAGGGCATAGACTTTGTTTTATTTAGTATTGTCTGTCCTACTCCCAGAATAGTTTTGGCACAGAGCTGGTGCTCAATAAATAATGACTGAATGGATGAATTAAATTTGACTATACTGGGTGATAATGCAAGGCCATTTTCTGTCAAAAAGTATTCCTTCTACTCTGGGGCTACAGAAAAGGCATTTTTCTGTCAAAATGCATTCCTTCTACTCTAGGGCTGTAAAAGAGGCATTCACTAACCATATGGAAGACCCTGTTCCCCAACATTTACTGGTTCCCATAGTTACCGTGATCTTTGACTTATCCATAAAATTGCAACATGTTTTGTTTTTAACAGGAAATCCAGAATTCAGTCCCACTGTGATATTAAAAACAAATGGGTTGTTCCAATTCTTAAAACTTCTGTGCAGAAAAACTGTCCAGCTATTGGCTTTTCGTTTGCACAAGAGAAAATTTCTTACAAACACATAGAGCAATCAGCTCAGAAAAGGAACGATGGGAAGATGGAACTATCAAGTGTCATGCAATCCGATACTCTCATCTTTGCTCTGTAGAGCAAAGAAATGTCCTTTCCTGACAGCCCTTATATATAAATGTCAGAATAACCAGGAATGCTTTAAAAGTGTGGTAGCCATAATTCTCCAGCAATAATATGGCAGAGGAATGTTTGATAAACTTAATTTGAGGTAAAAGAGTGAGAGAGCGTGAGAGGGTAAGGGAGTGAGAGGATTTGAGAGGTGAGTAAGAATAAGTGTGACAGAGAGAGAGATGTTTTACTGCAAGTTTTGAAGTGTGCAAATCTATACCTCAATAATCTCTTACCAGGAAGTAGGATTTACATAGCAAATATACACCTATACCTATCAAGTATTTTATGCTAGACCATTTCTAGATTACTTTTTCCCAAGAGAATTACTGTTATGAGCCTAAAAAAATGCAAACTTTCAAAGCATAGAAAGTACATGGTGAGATCTTTCTGCCTGAGAAGCAGATTCCAGAACAGAGACTCTATAAACGCAATGTGGTACCCTCAAATAGACACATTGAAATATTTTTCAAACACAACCCACTGTCCACTTCAGAAATTAATTTACTACTTGTATCTATGAGATCCTCTTCTCCTTAGTCTCTAGTCCTGTTTACATATTTTCTCCAAGTTTCATGAAGATATAAATCATAAGTAATTGTTCAATAGTATCTAAGTACAATTATTTAAAGCTAACAAATGACAAGATAAATATAACAGTAACATATAGCATATACATGATAATTCAAGATTTATCATTTTGCTGTGGTGAACATGCACATTTTAAAGAATTATAGCACTTTTGCACAAGCAACATGGATAGGTAAAATACTTGTGGGGGTCTCGACATGGAATCCAGTCCACCCGAGGGTCTGAGATATCCTCCAGGTAAGGGAAAATGGTTTCCCTGGTAAAACTCCATCCATAAAGTGCATCTTCTGGTGTCACAATAATTTCAGCACCCTGTTCAAAACAAGTCAAATCCAAATTATCTCTTCATGTGTAACACAGACAATGCAACACTTTAATCTTCCACCAGATCTCAGGTCCCTACCATAAATTATAATTAGTAGAAATAAAAGAATACCTGCTGAGCTGCCTGCTTAATCGCTTTCTCCAGAACATCTATATTCTTGTTCATAAGGAGCAAGGCATTGTCCTGAGAAACAGGTGTTTCTATTTTCTCTGGCAATATGACTGCGTGTTCATACACTGCAGCTATAAATGTATCCAGGGCACTGACATGCAGGGTAACCAAGGCAAAAACTGCCACTGAAGTTTGAAAGGAGGAAGTGGTCATGGCCAAGGTCTCGAGATTTCTGAAAATGCAAGTAATATTCATGGAGCATTTGTAAAGGACGGTATATTTATGTAATGTATAGCTGCCAGCTATTGAGCTCTTTTAATAATCCTACGAATATTACACCCAACCACTTTTGAGGGAAAAAATGTTGTCACTAAATGAATACAATCGAGAAGTATTATAAAGGTTGTTCAACATGCACTATTGATAAAATTTGAGATAAAATTTCAGGAAAACAAAATTCAAATGTAGTACAATTGCACCCTTTAATCAACAGAAAGGAAATGCAACTAAACTAACTCTCATGTGAAAAATCATTACCACATACCTGCTATAATCCCCTTCACAAGGTTATTCTGAGAGTCAAAGACACATGAATATTCTCTGTAAGATTGGGGTGGGGTGACAATCATTAACACAGATGGGTGACAATAGAGTAACATAATAATCCTGAGTGCTCAGTGTGATTTCATTGTTAGGCCCGCAGAACAACTCTTATTCAATTTAACGAATCTAGTCTATTTAGGGTTCTAGGGATGAAATTGGGGACAGGGTACCTGGGCACCAATTCCTGGATCTTGCCAAGCAGGACATAGCAGATGCACATCAGTCACGTGATGAAGACATGACAGACACCGAGGAACTCAGGATGGTGAGGTGAAGCCCTGAGCTTTGCCACAGCCTGAAGGAAGTCCTAGTCTGGCCTCCCTCCCGGAAATGAAATGGCATCAAGTGAGCTGAGAAATGAAGAGTGGGAAATAGCATGCACATTCATTGACAGCATTTCCTCATAGACAGCAAGGATGACACATCAAAATATGAAGCAAGAAAAACAGGTTCTACTTTTCAAACTATTCTTTTGATAACTGTATACCAGAAAAAAGAGAAAGAAGAATAGTATCATATCCAAAAATATACATAGTGGTAAAAAACAATGTTTCTGTCCCTGCCCCCATTGACGGCTTTCATGTACCTTCAGCAGATTGTTTGACTCTGCCTTTTTGGAAGGGAATGTCAGCTTGAGAAGAACCAGCCTGAACTTTAACCATCTTTTGGTCCCAGGTCCCACCCAGGTGAGGCTCTGGACTTGGATGGGTATTCAACTCTTCAGACAGCGAATGCAACTAAAACCAAGAGAAAATCTGAGAGTATTGCCATGTCCACGCCCTACTGGCTGGAAAGGGTTGTGTCACAGGAAGTTTCGAGTGGCCAGCTGATTTTGACCGATGGCATCAGCAACTTCACGTGGTTCAAACTGCACTCTGCTTTCTGCTCTTAGAAGCTGGGGACTGTGGGCCACTGAGCTGCAAAAGTCCCTTTGAATTGGTAACATGCTCCCACACTGAGGGCCTCTACTTTTTCAAAAGCAAAATAGTAACCAGCCCTCTTGATGATTTCGATTGCAAATCATTAACTTTATTTCTGATCCAACTCTGCCAAACATTTCATTGCATTCATCAAAAATAACTTTTAAAAATTCCCTTGGTTGGCGCTATAGACTAAATGCTTATGTGTCCTCCCATGCCCCAAACTCATACATTAAAACCCAAACCTTAGTGTGATGGTATTAGGAGGTGGGGCCTTTGAAAGGTGTTTATGTCATGAGTATGCAGCCCTCAAATATGGGATTCCTGCTTTCATATAAAAAGTCCTAAGGGAACTTCCTTGCCTTTTCTGCTTTGTGAGAACACAATAAGAAGATGCTGTCTGAACTAGGAAGTGAGTCCTCACCAGACACTGTATCTGCTGGCACCTTGATCTTGGACTTCCCAGTCTCAAGAAATGTAAAAAATAAATTTCTGTTGCTTATAAGACACCCAGTCTACAGGATCCATTAGAGCAGCTCAAATGGATTAAGACAGCTGGATTCAAAGATTTTGGTAAAGTAAGGTGACCGCCAACAGAAATAAATCCGAAGGAGCTGGATCAAAGTCACACATGTTGGCAGTTGTAGAAACAAACATTTGAAAGGGCAGGGCTGGAAACAAAGCTGACATCTCAGGTACTACAGAGGGAAAAAATGAAATGACAGATCAAAAATACCGGAGTATCAAGCTATGGTACATTTATTGTTTTATCACACAATACAAGGCTGTTGATAAAAGAAAGTTCAAACCTATAAAACGTTCAAAGAGTTTACTTGAGCCAAGACTGAGGGCCAGACCCACAATCAAAATCTCAGAATTGAGAAAATGCTCCAAGGAGTAGCAGTTTTGTAGTTATTTTATATATTAAAGTCAAAGGGCTAGATGGAAGGAAGGTTACATGAAATCTATCAGGGACAGATTAAGGAGGCTGAAGAAGGCTGAGCTGGAACATCTCTAGCACTGAATAAAAATTAAAAATGAAGAGATACATACTTGTTTTACACTGGCAGGTGCAAGACAGTTAACATTTAACATGCGTAATGCACAGAGATATGCAGGTAAAGGATAACAGCAAGGAATGTTGTTGGGGTAGTCTGGCCTCAGTATGAGGTCTTTATCTCTGGAGATCCGGAGAAGAGATCGGATAATTCTGCCATTCTAAGTATATTATCCTAGTTGCACAAAAACAATGAACAGGGCTTATTCAACATAAAGACGAATCTATCATATAGGCCTTAGGGCATGACTTCCCATTATAACCTGCTCAGTTAGGAATTTTTATGACCAGAACATCCTGTGTGGTTATTGAATTTGCCAGGCCTGCCAGGTAGCCCCAAGCTTGTCAGATCTGCCAAGTAGCCCTGTTCTCATTCACAAGAGCTTCACAGTAATTCACCAGTTATTCATCATCCTCGTTTCCAATGGGCAAGGATGTAAAAAAAGCGTGTTTGAGGCCCAGGATACGTAACTTCTTACAGGTCTAAGTGAAGCCTTCCACTCCCCTGGATGCTGTCTGCTTTCTTCTTTCCAAAGCCTGTGGCTCCTGCAATCACCCTTGACTTCTTGTTGTGGTTTTGCTTTCTGGGTGAGCAGCACCTGGCCAGAAGGTTCTGCTCCCTTAGCACCAGGAGAGGGAGTATTTGTTTTATCCTAGCTGGGCAACTCTGATATCTGGGGTTTTCTTTCAAGCAGTCTTAGAAGCCACGTAACACAGGCCAGGTGGAATTATGTGACTGCGACTGAACAATGCCCAAGTGGCCAGGAGAGTTAACAGAGCAAGAGAAGCTAGACATTTTTTAGCCCTTAAGACCTAAGTTGACTCTTATGTTCATATCATATTCTTTCTCTTTAGCACATTATTCTTTTATTACTATAATACAGATCCACTCTAGAACTTTCCTCCAAGTGGACATAACTAAATTCTGTATGGTTCTGCATCTAATTACAGGTAAGTTACATAGCATGAATTTTTTCCCACTTTAGTTACGAAACTTATAATGGCACTGAATAATGCTTAATGGTATGAACCCTGAAGCCAGAATGCCTGAGTTTGAAATCACTTCCTAGCTGGGTGACTATGGGTAAGTGATGCATCCTCTCACTACCATAGTTTCCCTCATCTGCATAAAGGTGATAATACATGCTGAATAATTTTTGCTGTCATTATTGCTTCATGCCACAAGACGATGGCCCTATTTGAGGGCAATGTCTAGTACAGCTCTGACCCAGGTCTTTAATTCTCTTTGCTCCTATGCCCACTTGCTCTTAGCTACTAATTTGCTAAAAGAACATCAACCAGTCCATATTCTCTATTCCTCATTGCTCCGTGCCTTTCCACAAAGTCTTTCGTGTTTCCTCTCTTCTGTGTCAATCTGCCCTGAATGGTTATTAAATCATTAACGTAAAGTCCATTTCTACCAGGTAATTTTGAATATTTTCAGTTCGACTGTACCTTAGATTCTCCCTTTGATCAATAGTTCTAATTCCTTAATTCATACATAATACAGTGTTTTAAACAACACACATGCACAATACAAACACACACACACACAGCTTACCGAGAAACTGGATTACTCATGCATGATGGCAGGAATGTGAAATGGTACCAGCCACTCTGGAAAACAAGTTTGGCAGTTTCTGGGGGAAACAAAAAAAAAAAAAGAAAAAAAACCTAATCAGGACACTCCGCCCCTGTCCCGAGTGGAGCAACAAACAGGATATGGGGCAGAACCCCAGCACCTACATCTTGTTCCCAGTTCTGGAAGAGGACAGGACAATGCTGGTGGATGGTTTAGAGGCCCTAGTGCAGGAAGAATTTCTAGTGCAGGAAGAATTTCTTTATGACCTGTTACTCCAGTTTCTGATAGGCTGGACCATTAACCAAAATTACTATATGCAAAGACAGAGAAGAAAAGCAGAAGTCTTGCATTTGTGTGTTTCGAGCACCCGGCATCTGAGTCGTGTGCCAAAGTTCTGCTAACTGGAGCACGTTTCTATGGAAGACCAATTAATATGCAGTATCCATGTGGGAGTGCTTGCTCTTCTGAATCAACTGACCAAAGTTTTGAGAGCTGTGTTAAGACTAATTCCCCAGCTTCAGGAACAAAGAAGTTGTGGGAAAGTCTTCCTTTCCTACGCCTTTTTTTTTTTTTTTCAAATTCATACTGCTGCTTTACCTTAAGATATTTTTGTCTTCAGAAAATGCAAGGGCGTGCATATAACCCAATGTTGCTGCTTTCTTACTACAAGATAGCACCACTTCCTAATGCACAGCCCTGCCCTCCCACTGTTCATGCTCCACTTCTAGAGGCAGAACTTAGCTCTTAGGAATGGACTTGCCAACAACTGAGTGACTCTGATCTTCATCAGCTAAGTAAATAAGAGGCAAAAGCACCCCAGCAAAAGTGGCAAAACAGCAAACAATACAGGAAATGAATTTAGCCCAAAGTTCTGAAAGTGTATGAAGAAAAGATATTAATATTATGTTCAAATAAAATACTTATTTACACTGGTTTTCTTTTAAAAGGAAAAAAACTCTATCAGAAGTCACTCAACAGCTGAGTTCATGGTGGTCATTTTCAGAATACCATATTTTTCGGACTATAAGACACACTTTTTAACCACATTTTGTGCTTCAAAAATTTTTTCCCTATTTTCCTCTTCTAAAACCTAGCTGTGTCTTATGGTCTGAAAAATAGATGCACCTAGGTTTTAGAGGAGGAAAATGGGAAAAAAAATTTTGAAGCAAAAAAATGTGGTAAAAAAAGTGCACCTTATACTTTGAAAAATATAGTATATAATAATGTGACTTAATTGATTCGGTATTCGAATTTGTCTTGAATGACAAAAACTTGAAATAATGCACTACTTTTTGTGTCTGTTGTGCTTTCCGTCAACAACAAACAGACTCTGAGTTGTTTATTTTCATGTGGCCCTGATGCAACTGCACTGAACTCTAAACCGGAAGTTATACTGAAGCCCACGCTCTCCGAGATTGTCGCCTGTAACTCTCAACTACACATAGGCTGGGGTTAGACTAGGCTGTGGATTTTCTGAAAGGAACTAGTACAAATATTTGAAATTTGTAAGTTGTTCCTAATGAAGACTGAATAAGCAGGCTTTAGTTAGTTTCCTTTGTTAACACTTTAGATTTTTTTCTGTCTGAATATGCTATTTCCAAGTCTTATCGTCCGTGGGTTTATTTCAGAAACAGAGGACATATAACCCTGATTCCAGAGGAATGACAACTGTCACAGGACTAGTCTTCGGGTCATTCCTTTTTGATCTGATTGTACATAAATTGAGATATGAGTTCTTTACTTTCATTTACTAGTTGTATTTAGTGAAAAATCAATTTGAAAATTATGTCAGTATTTATTACCCACCTCTCTTGCCAGCAAAAGGAACTACTGATACATGCAACAACGTAGGTGGATCTTAAGAGCATTACACTGAATGAAAAGAAGGCCAGTCCCCCAAATTAACAACATACTCTATGATTCCATTTGTACAACATTCTTGAAGTGACAAAATTGTAGGAATAGAGAACAGATTAGTGATTGCCAGAGAGTAAGGAGAGAGTGAGGGTGAGAGGGAACTGGATGTGGCTCTAAAAGGGCACCATGAAGGATGCGAAATGTTCTGCATCTGGCTGTGACGTTGTACCACCATGTTGCACGCGTTTCCATTGGGGGAAACTAGGTAAGGACTATACATGACCTCTGGGCATTAATTCTTACAACTGCATGTGAATCAACAATAATCCACAAATGTATAAAGTTTCATCAAAAAATGTGTGATTTATTTGCCCTTTTTACTTTTCCTTTGATTAATTTGAATATCATATATGTACATAAGTTGCAATAGGATCTTAACTAAAATATACACTTTATTAACTATTATTATATCCTACAATCAGCTACATAAGTTAGTTTCCTTTCGTAGGAGGATTCTTTTAAGGTGGGCCCCTTGTTGCATTTAGGACATAAATATGTAAAAATATAAACGCACACATTGATATCCTTTGATAGTTTATCCTGCCTTTTGCTCAAGTTTCCTCTATCCTTTCCCCCATATTTTTAGCTCTTATTGTCATTTATTTTAATACTACTAGCAAAATCATAAAATGAGTAAGGGACAAGGTTAGTTTCATAAAGCGACTTTAAATACACTGGGACCCGCAGTGGCATGCGTTGACACCAGCCTGTTGGGAATGGAAAGAGAAACTTCTCCCAGCAGAGGTGGGCCGCTCCTGGGCGAGCCCACCGCGCTATCCCATCGCTAGCACCGCGGGTCCAGTGGGTCCCGAGGGTCCACGTGGGGAGGCGGGCTGTTGAGGGGCCGCGACCCCTTAATAAGGAAGCACGGCGTGGCGCGTGGTCTGCGCAGCTGCCCAAGCCTTGAAGCCGGGCTCGCGCAGCCGCAGCAGCTCTCGCCGCCCCGCAGCCTTCCCGCCGCCCCGCAGCCTTCCCGCCCAGCTCTGCCCCGGGTCTCCGCAGTCCACGCCTCCCAGCGTCCCGGGAGCCGGCGCGGTCCGAGGCCGCGCGCGGGGAGCTGGAGCGAGCACCGCTACGAGCTGGCTTTGATCCTCAAAGCCAGGCGGCAGCCGGAGCCTGCTGCAGCTTGGAAACGGACGATGGAAGCCCCGACACGCAGAGGGGCGATGGCGAGGAACCTGGAACTCCTGGAGGAACGCGCGCCTCCCTACGGGAGTTCCGCCCATACCCAGCTGCAGAGGAGGGGATTTCCTGGTGGATTCTCAGGCACCAGCAACTGTGGAAAGCAGGATGGATCACTGGTCTCGAGACAGTGATGTGATTAGACCTGACATTGTAAAACACCCTCAGACCCAGGGAGTAAAGGAGTATCCCAGTCCCACCTGAAAAAAAACTACATTCCACAAAGAAGAGCAAATGAGAAGATTCGCCAGATTTTAGCCTTGTATTTAACTCACTCGCTTTGGAGCATCGGGGATTAATAATTTAGAAGGTTGGCTTTTATGTTAGTGTGTTACAAGGTGCCATTTGAGTTTTCTAGGTGTGTTTAGCTCTTGATCTTCTTTGCTGTGAGAGGTTGGGGAGTGCCTTGCTTGGCGCTACTTTGTAACCTGTGTGGTGCCAGCAGGTTGTTCTTGACTTTGTTAAATTAAATGTCATTGCTTTTGTCAGTGAGATCTTTTTGCCCTACAACACTAACATCATTTTAAATAACAAAACAAAATTGTCTTAGATTGTGAGCTAGTCATTTAGACTATAACTATGTGAAATAAAACAGACTGTAAAACCATGCTGTATTGTATGAGTAACTTTTGATCAGAGTAATAAACATGATTTAAAAAAAAAAAAGTTCTCTCACCAGAAAGCTCGGAATCTTTGTGTCGACTTTGAACTCTCAACAGTCAGCAGCGCTGGTAACGGTAATGGGCAGCTGGCCCGGTCGCGGAGTTGGGGACGCAGCCGCCAGACCCCGGCTGGAAGCTGCTGGCTGATCCCCGGGCGCAGTGATAAGGGCGAGCGCCGCAAGTCCGGAACTGCAGGCGCTCGGCGTGCCATTGGCCACTGGGCGGAGGGGGGTTGGGGGTGGGGGACGCCCCGGCAAGTGCCCGCGCTCAGGGAAGAAGAGCACTGAAGCGGGAGCAGGGTGATTTAAGCATTGAAGCCGGGCTAGGATCATCAGGATCTGGACCCGTTCTGTACCCTACAGGAATGCAGTGAGCCAAAGTCACCCTCTTTCCTGGTGTCGCTCTGGGAAAAGGGGATTGGTAACAGCTTCTTTCCTTCCACCCTGTGCTCCCCCAGCATCGGACCACTCTCCGGTCTCAGGGCGAAGAGACTTGGAGCAGTGGAAGAATGAAGAGCTTGTGGGATTTGTGCATATTCGATTTTGGCAATTAATGCCAAAAAAAAGTGTCCCCAAAATGTCCTACTTCCAGTCACTCTCCATCATCCCCAGTCTTGGCTTTGTCATCTTTCCATATTTTTCCCCTGCTTTGGTGGTGTGAAAGGGGAAAATGTTTCATGTTTCATTTGCCCCTTCGCATTTGTTTTGCTCCCTTTCTTCCCTATCTCATTAGGAGGTACCGCCTTAGACCCATACCCTCAGGCAAAAACCTGGGAGACGTCTAAATTCCTCTCCCCTTTTTCCTTAGCATCAGCAGATCCTGTTGGTTCCACTTCCACACACATCCTTTTCTCTCCATCTCCACCACCACATCCCTGATCCAAACCATTAACATCTCTCTGGATCTTCCATACATCTCCCTCCAGTCCTGCTAAATCACATCCCGACTCACATCCACATGCCTGCACAATGACCTTCCTGAAATACGAATCAAATTCTGGCGTCCCATCTAAAAATTGGCCCCTCCACACTTCCCCAACCTCCTTTCTTTACTTGACTCCAGATGTGCAGGCCAAGGTTGAATCTGACCATGTCAAGCCCCTTTGCACATGTTGTGGCCTGCTTTCCCCTCAGGATGGCTGCCTCACCCTCACCCTTCAGATCTCAGTTCGAAAGTCCCACGTCCCTGGAGACGCTTTGTGTGAATTAGGACCCCACACCGAATCAACCCCATCCAGTTCCACTCTCACATTATCATGTTTTTTTTCCTTCCTAGCATCTCTACAAGACAATTAGAGATCCTGGTATTTATCTATTGTTTGTCTCTTCCCCTGAAATATAAGTTAGATAAAGGCAGAGATTGTGTACCTTGATCACAGCAAAATCTGTAGCACCTATCACAGGGTCAGTTCAGAAAAGGTATTTAATACTTTTGAATACGTAAACAGATAAAACCATTTCCTCTATTTAAAAAAGGTAAATGGGAGGATATACCACAGAAATGGATCAGGAAGTACGAGAGTTGCATAATAGAAATTCTCTTCAAACAATAGCATGGATTTTACATGAAGTTGGAGGAACCCTTCCCTAGTACACAAGCATTCCTGTGGGATCACCTGCTGTAGGAATGGATATATCTACTAGAAATATGGTTTAAAAAAAAGATGGTAGAACTGAAACAGAGATTATGGGAAATGAATGTTATACCTAGCATTGTTTATAAATCCAGATCATACTTGAAAATATGTTGCAAAAATGGAAGTCTCAAGTCATGCTATACTATCTTACAGACAAAATTTTTAGAAGAGCTGAGGGCCAGGGAATGTTGGAGTTTTTTCGCATGGTAGGCAGGAATTTCATCCTTGAACAAAAACAAAACTCTCAGGGCACAGATAAAACATATCTTTTAAAAACTGATTTTATAGTAGTTTTTCTACATGTATTGAGTCATTTATATTATCTTTAAGCATGTCATCTCTTTCCCTAAAGCACATTTGTTTCCTTGTTAATACAAAAAGGTACATTCACAGAATCAATGCATCAAGTATAAAAAGTAAACAGAGGAAAACAGGAGACCTCAGGTCAAAAAGCATTTTCAAGCCCAAGTTTGGTCACTTAAAAAGGCAAAGTTTTGTTGGTTTTCAACTACTCTTTTCATACATAATGCTTCAAATGTGGCTGGTTCCGCAGGCCCGCTTTGCGGGACAACAGTAATGTGCAGCCCGTCACGGATCATCCAAACACATGTGTTCACGTCCAGGGTGCTGGTGTGGTGTTCATGGAGTTCTGTGCGTACAATCGAGAAAACTTTTCAAACTTTCCGACTTTCATGTTCAAGGCCAGGAACATCCATCTGCCAACCTTGTATCCAGAATTCTCAAGGCTGGTTTTCATCAGGCAAAAGAGTACTTTGTTCCTCCTCTGTACCAAGGATATTTTGAAGTTTTGATCTACGTTGATGGCAAGAAAGAAGAGCCTCAATATTCCTCATCTTTAAAAAAACTCAGTACCTACATCTCTACCCACCTACCCCCTTAAACATGTCTACCAAGTCCTGAGGCTTAGAGTGCCCAGAAATGTTCTGACTAGAAGAATGGAGGTAAATACCATTTCTTCTTCATTCCCTCGGGATGACTTTTAAAGGGAGAAAAAAGCTCAAGACTTGACCATACCTCTTTCTTCTCCTTGAGTACTCCAACAGATAGAACAAGCCCATCACTAATCCCTATAACACAATTAAAGGTACTGGTTAATGTCAATTCTTCAAGTAGCATTTCTCCACAAATGTAAGGGAAAGGGGAAAAAAGACTGATTACTCACACTGGTGAGAGCCCACAGACCTTGCACAGCCGCTGCCCATTCGAAACCAATTTTCTCATACAGCAATCCACCCAATGTTGGTCCTACAAAGGCGCTAACAATGGAAAGAAAAAAAGGGTATTAAGTAGCACAAAAAGAGAGAAAATAAGAGTTCCTTCCTAAAGGCTGCATGATCCTTCAGTCATAGGTCTTCATTAAATTGGAACCAAGTACCAAAGAAAAAAGGCGATTCCTGGACATAGCACTGGATATAAGAAAATGCTTCTTCCTTATAATGATGATGCTTAAATCTTTTAAACAAAACAAAATTATAACTGCTTATGAAAAGCTGGCGCTTATACTAACAAAAATGACAGGCATTCAAAAGAATCTGTATATTATTTACATTATTCTCTCTACTCTGAATAATTGTATTAAAAATAACTTAATTCCAGCCCTGGCTGGTGTGGCTCAGTGGACTGAGTGCCAGCCTGTGAATCAAAGGGTCACCAGTTCAATTCCCAGTCAGGGCACATGCCTGGGTTGCAGGCCAAGTCCCTAGTATGCGGCATGTAAGAGGCAACCATACATTGATATTTATCTCCCTTTCTTTCTCCCTCCCTTCCCTTCTCTAAAAATAAATAAATAAAATCTTTTAAAAAATAAATAAATAGCTTGATTCCATACACATTTATGGAGGATATCTATATTGCCAGCATACATTGGTGCCAGCATGCTTTGGGCCACACATCGATGTTTCTCTCCCTCTCTTCTTCCTTCCCTTCCCCTCTCTCTAAAAATAAATCAATAAAATCTTAAAAAAAAAAACAAAACAAAACAAGAAATACCAGAGGGGTAACTCTACTATACCAGAGGAGTTACCCCTCTGGTATAGTAGAGAGTAAAAGATAAATAAATTAATAAATTTAAAATACTGAGATATGCTGCTGATAAATGAACTTAAAAACATGGTCTTTATAAGACAAAATGCATGGGAGCATTTTGATTAGATACTGAAACTGCTGGCATAACAAATGACCTTACAGTCAGAGGGTGTGGGTTAAAACTGGTTCTGCCTGGAATGAATTCTGTGCCTTTGGGCAACTCATCTGCTCTCTCAATTTCCTTATCAGTAACTTAGCAAAAGCATTTGACATCTTGCTCATGGAAATGGAATTCAATGGCTACTCACCCAACTGACCACATTGCACCGAAGAGGCCTGACACGAGTGCCAGTGTACTTAACCCTTCTTCAAATCCATTTTCACTGCAAAGAGAGGCAAGGGTGTGTCTGGGACTGAACGGGGAGCCTGAGTGATACAAATAGACTGTATAATAGATAAATTAAAGTAAACCAGGGTTAATCTGGACAAAACCAACAGCAAGAATACTCCATTTCCAAGATAAAAAGCTAATCTAATTTGAAGGATTTTCACACTGATGTTTGCTTCATGGTGTTCTAAAATTTAATTTTCTTGCATGTATGAGACATGATATTAAGAATCATGACCCATTTGCATTAACTGCTCAGAAAAATATATAATTAAGCCCTGGCTGGTGTAACTCAGTGGATTGAGCGCAGGCCTGTGAACCAAAGGGTTGCCAGTTCGACTCCCCAGTCAGGGCACATGCCTGGGTTGCTGGCCTGGTCCCCAGGAGGGGGCATGGAATATGCAACCACACATTGATGTTTCCCTCTCTTTCTCCTTCCCTTCCCCTTTCTCTAAAAATAAATCAATAAAATCTTTTTAAAAAAGAAGAAAAATATATAATTAAGAAATTCTTAAAATGAGATGAACATGTAAAGAGAACAATGGGCAACTTTGAGGAAATGCAGGGGCAGCTCCTTATTTCTATGAGAGATGTTGAATTAACACGGCCTACTACCAATACCATTCCTGAAGTTCACTTTGAAATGAACTCCTTCAAGTTCACCTTGTCTTCTACATCATCATGCATACTAAACAAAAGACTGATGGCCAAGTGACAAATTCCTGGTATGGTAGCGTGACTCATAATAAGAAATATATATTTGATCTTAGTCCGTTTCTGGCACAGAACTCCTAAAATCCTTGCAATTTCTTAACTGATGTAAAACAATATAAAAGCCTTTTGTTACATTGATAAGTTGACTTTTGGGAAACACCTAAGGATGGAGACTAGTTGCCAAAAGAGCCATTTCTGTGATTAGAGGGTTGAAACTTTCAGTCCCCCTACCCTTTTACCCCTTCCACACCATCCACACCATCCACCCTGAGAGGGCAGCAGGGCTGGAGGCTGAATCAATTGTCAATGGATTTAATTACTTAGCCATGCCTCAGTAATAAAACGTCTATAAACTTCCATGAATAAAACAAAAGGACAGGGTTCAGAGAACTTCCTGGAATGCTTACACATGCCATCGTGTGGGGCCCCACACTCCAAGAGGACAGAAGCGCCTTTGTTCAGGACCTCACCATGCCTCTCTCTTCAACAGGCTGTTGGTTCATGCCCTTTATTATTCTTTGCTAGTAAACCATAATCTAGGAAGTAATCTGGTAACTGGAGTTCCATGAGCTGCTCTAGCAAATTAACCAAATCCAAGGCAGGGATCATGGGAACATCTGATTTGTAGCCCGTTGGTCAGAACAGGTGATAACCTGGACTTGTGATTAGCATCTGAAGCATGGCAGTCCTGTGGGACTGAGTGCTTACTTAGCCTGTGAAATCTGGTGCTAACTCTGGGTTGTTCGTGTCAGAATTGAGATGAATTGTAGGCCACCCACTGATAGGAGAGAATAGCTTGGAAAACTCTCACATGTCAAAATTGGTACTAGAATTATCCTACCCAATCACTCCATGCTTTGCATGGACCTCTTCTATGAAGGAGGAATATTGCTGAGGCTTTTCCATTTTGCTTTGTTTTTTAAAAGTACATCTGTGCAGAGGCATAAACCAAGCTAAGCCTCTATCCACAACTCATTTTAGCTATTACTGTGTTAACGTTACTATATATAATCACTCATATTGTATTATTACACATACTATTTATATCACAATAGCGTGTGAGATGAAATCATAAAAATTTAGCACTGTGAAAAAATCCAGAATCTTACAAAACTGAGAAATTCAAGAAAACCTGTGATGCTCACAGCTATTCAATATACAGCTCTTCAAGCAATGGAAGTAACTTACTAGGCACAACTGAGAATCTCTGGGAAAGTTGGGATTATACTCATTCCAGCAGAGACACCATTTATGACCAAGACCAGCACCAGGAGCCACAGCTGACTGCAAAGAGTTTTTGGAGAAAAAAAAATTAGCATTTTAAGAGACACAAAGGTTCATGAAAAGGAGGAGGCAGGATCCCAGAGAAGTTCCTTCCACAGATTCCAGGACTCTTGTCCTCTTTGCCATCTAATCCCATTTCATTCACTGACAGCATCCTTTAGCTCCTTTTATTGGGGGTGGGAGGAGTCAATTCATCCTGATATCTCATTGTCTTTTGTCACATATATCACATGTCTGGAGTCAACCTTCCTTATTATCACCATACAAAATCCTTTCAAAATGGGTGAATATGCCAGTACTAATGTTGTTCCTTCAATTGCTTGGTTTCTAAATTCAGTTGACTGAAAAATGTCAAGGAAGAAAGGTGGCAAAGTGACAGGAAACTAATATTGGCACCATTCTGGGTGCTATGCCAGTTACTTTACATCC
Organism: Anoura caudifer; assembly: GCA_004027475.1. Lineage (NCBI taxonomy): Eukaryota > Metazoa > Chordata > Mammalia > Chiroptera > Phyllostomidae > Anoura > Anoura caudifer. Next base: position 21,775 of record PVKU01011353.1, on the reverse strand, counting down.
ATTACCTGGCTGAATCCTGCAGCATCCCTGTGATGTAAGTACTGTTTGAAAATTTAGGTGATACAAAGAAGACAATTTAGGTGATACAAACAGTCTCCTTTTGGAGAAATGCAAAGTGGGATAGAAGGCAGGAAGCTTCAATAGGATAAAGTACAAAGAACATGGAAAAGACAACTAGAAAATATCTGATTGGCTGGTGCTACATAGCCAAAGCTGTTTGTGGTGGGAAGGGCCAGGACTGGCTTGGCATTTGGGATTGGCTGACTGGCTAGCCTGTGTTTCTGGTTAAGGACAGGGCACAAAAGTTATCTAAGTTTCAGTTTGGTGGTGTGAGACCCCAGGCAGAAGTGGCTTCTTGGGCAAAGAAAGTTATTTCAACAGTACTATTATTGACTCTTTTTTGTAGATTTGAAAAACTGCAGTCTTGGCAGTTAAGTGGCTTGCCCAAGTTCACATAGCTGGTAAGTGGCGAAGCCAGGGTGTCATCTCAACCTAAAGGACTCTGAAATCCTTGTTCTTTCCACATCACGCTTTATCCCAGAAGTAATGTGCTCACTGTATTCAGCAAATAAATTATATTAAACAAGCTTTAATGAGCAGCTACTACATGCTAAGGATGATATGGGGAAAAAAAAAAGACTTGGGCCCTGCCTTAAGGAGTCAGGAGAAGTTGCAAACCAACAACATATTCTAAGAACTGTCAACCAAAGGAAGGCAGCAACAAACAAGCGTGCAATTGAAACACAAAGAGAAAATAAGCATATTTATCATTTGATACAGATCGAATGCATTCCTGTTTGTACCACTGTTAGCTTCTAGTAAGGTAAAATACTGTTAGTCTAACAATCCGATACTGTCATAAATCAAGGTAATTATTTCAATAATAAGGCTCAAAATACTAAGCCATACCCATGTTACATCAATTTTTAAAAAAAAATTCTTAACGCTATTGGACCAAAAAATACAGAAGGAGAAAAAATTACCTTTTAATGGGCAAGACTGGGACAGGTCCTAACAGCAGGTAGCACCCTGCTGTGATGAAGTTTCCAGAAACCAGAAACCATTTCCTTAGATGCTGGGAAAGAAAGGGACCAAGGAACTCTTAAAACCCACTCTAAACAAAGAATATTAAAACAAATCACTGATGAACACAAGTCATGATATTAAAAAATCCAACTGCATTGAAGAAAAAAAAATCTCTACGTTTGAGAGAAAATAGGTAGACAGTAGACACAAAAGCAAGGACAACGTACCCCAAGACAGGGACTGTGCATGAACAAGGATTCTTTGGAAAGGGCATGAGTGGATGGCAGATTTTGTACATGATGAACCATTTCAAATACAACAATTTAAAAAGTAGTCACTACAAGGAAAAGGAACTGCCTAGCAGGGAAACATCTAGAAAATTTGAATCATTAAAGAAGTACCCACTAAAAGTAGTCCTTATAAACTACTTGAGTGCAGGCTAAACATTATAGGGGTACAATAGCTGCTCAGTTATATAAGACTGTCTTAAAACCAAGCTTCAAACACTGTTTAAGACACTTATTTTTCTTAATAATCTCCATGTACGGTAATTTACGTCTTGATAAATGTATATGCAAATCCAATGAAGAGGAGAAATGGAATAAATAAGCACTAAAGTCATAGAAGCTAAAGATCTGGTTAACAGCACTAGTTCTGTACACTAGTTATCTGGGCTGGGTGGTTTTAGATCTAGTAAAGGAAGAATAGAAGGGACTTTCTATCAGGATGGCTATGGGACGACCAACGCATATTGACATGGCCAAGCCTTTCATTCCCACAGAAAAACTAAGTTTGATCAAGTCCTAACACCTCTGGGATGTGACTCTAATTATTAAAGTCAACCCTTTTTCATTAAGGTAGCTTTTTCCTTTAGAAAGTTTAATCCAATAGCTTTTCAACCAGACTCTTCTTTTCCCAGATGGAGAAATTAAAAGTGAACCTGCTCAGGGTGATGGCAGGTTGGAAGTCACTAGAACCTCACACTGGCACCTCTTCATCAACTCAAAAACTTGAACACATTAGAACTTAAATGTTCTCACCTCTCTCCAAAAAGATAAATACATGAGGTGATGGATGTGTTAATCAATAGACAGAGGGACTCCTTTTCAATGTGCCTATGTGTGTATACAATTCACCATATTGTACACTTTAAATATCTTACAGTTTTGTCAATTATACCTCAATAAAGCTAAAGTTTAAAAAATGAATATGTCAACTCTAATCAATGGACCTCTAGAGTTCTAGATGTACAGTTGGAAAACCACTGGTCTAAACATACAAAAACGATTCTTAAATATAAGTTAAGTGTACATACTGGCATTTTATCGCTTAGTAGACCAAAGAGTGGTGAAGAAATGGAGTAGGACAGTGCCAAACCCAGGAACACCAATCCCACATATCCAGCTGGTAAATTAAACTGCAAAAGAAATCCTGTATTAAAGTTACACAATTAAGTCATTTTGGAAATACACATCTATCTTCTATCATTCCTTCAGCTCTTGTTATCTATCATCCGTCTATTAATAATACTTAGCATCCTTCCTAATCTTTGTCTTGATTTTGACAGTGGATTACTTCTCTTCTGTGGCGGGAAACCTAACCAGAGGTCAGACGTCCTAGAGTTTTTGCTTTGTAGCATTTGACATTAAACATGTAATTTTGCTTCTACAAATCATAGCTTTGTGCATGTAAATGAATGCTTTGCAAACTTTAGTGTGCATAAAAAGTTACCTGGAGAACCTCTATTAAAGGAGGTTCTTGGGCCATAACCCTAGAATGTTTTATTCAAAAATTTCTAACAAGCAATCAGGTGGCTCTTGCTATCCACAGACTGAGTGCACAGGTGTAAAAATCACTGATGATAGTATCTATTTTACCTATCTCAAAGGGACATTAATATCTATTTAAATAACTCAGTAGTATGATATATTTTAAAAGGCTTTCAATAATAACCTACTGCATAACTTTGATACTATTACTGTTACTAACATAATATAAATACTTTTTTTGCTTATCTGATTTGTTCTTATTTTCCTCAATTTCCTTAACTAATTTTCTTAATTAAGCCCATGAGATTTATTTACAAGCCAGTGTACATTTTAACAATGCTTATGACAGATATTGACTCATGCTAAAAATTAGTCCTTCAAAGACAGGAGCAAGATACAAATGTCAGAGGGGTCTTCTTCTGACATTAGAACACGTGGAGACAGGGTTGAGCCTCCTACCCTGAAAGGCTGGGCAACCATGACCCCATGGCAAATCACCAATTCAAACAATGGATAAGAAGTCAGAGGATAAACAAATTCATAGTAAAGAAAAGGAAAATACATTTCTAAAGATGTCTTTTTTAATAAAAGGTTAAATGAGTTCCCTTATGTATTTTTTATTGTTGTTCATGTACAATTGTCTCCTTTTCCCCCCATGGCTCCTCCCTCCCCCACCCAAACCATCCCCACCTCCCACCCTTGATCCTACCCCCTTTGGCTTTGTCCATGTGTCCTTTATATACGTTCCTTGATGACCCTTCCCCTTTTTCCCCCGTTTCCCCCATCCCCCTCCCCTCTCGACATGTATAACTTGGGTTTACTAGAGAATAGTTACACATTTTTTCCATTTTCTTAGATACCACATCTTGTGGACAGAAAAAATGACTCTCACAGAGGCACACTGTTGATGGGAATGGAATGTGTCACCATAAACACAACATATTTTCCTTATGTGTTACCACCTGAATGCTCATTGCTTAAGCATGATATTCTACTTATTCTCTATGCCCTGGATCATGCATTAAAATTATAGTCTCCAAGTGTATCTTTTTGCGTAGTTTACACACTCAAAACTGTCTTTAGTGACTTCAAGGGGTGTGTTTCTACTAACTGTGCTTTTCTAATTCTACTGTTTCACCTAAAGTCAGTGTGGGCTGCAACTGATACATTTTTGTCTTACACACACATAGTAATTCTCCAATATAACTAACTACCAGGCTTGGTAATATACCTTATTGCATTATTAATGATTGTTTTCAAAAATATCTAAAAACAAAATCCTATGATAACAAACTTTTAGAATTCAACATTTATTTCTCAGTACTAAAAAGATGGAGAGGTTCTGGGTTTCTCTCTCCTATCCCAGATTAATATAGTCCATAGTCATTCAATGACATTCTATAGCCTAAAAAGTAAGTGGACTCAGAGGGGATCTGTTTAAGAAGGACACCTGACATTAAATGAGACACTGGGTACCCCACACTCCCAACTGAAATTCAGACAAACAGAGGAAAAGCATCCTTGTTAAGCAGCCAGGATGATACACAAGTCAGACCTATGATAACTCAAACTTGGCATCAAAAAGAAGGAGACAAATGTTGGGACCACTTAGTGAAAGGTTTGTCTCATTTACGTTGAATCAGACCCCTAGTTACAGAGACATCAGATGGAGGTGCAGACTACCTTGGTGTGCAGTCCTCAGCCGGCCTCCTCCTCGAAGCCCCTCAGAGAACTTCCCACCCAGCAGGGCCCAAGAGCAAACTATTATGTCCACTTTCTACAATGAGAGCTCTTCAGCTATCAGGCTGCTCACCTTCTTCAGAACAAAGAGAGACAGGGTAGGATCCAGGAAGCCGAAACATGCGCTCAGTGAGTTGATGACAAAGGATATAAGGGCGACCTTGGGTAAACTGATGAGTTTCCAGAACGAGTGTTCACTTGGATCTGACTCTTCAGGGTAAAAATGAAAAAGGAATTAGAGTAATTAAAATCACTTAACTATCATTTAACCTATATCGAAAGGTAAAATTGGAAAGGCAATCCTTATCTGGTAATCAAAGGAACTGCTCCTCTGAGTTTACCTAAATTGTTTATTACCTATATCTGCAGAAGTTATTCAAACCTAGAGGCCACATTCAACTTTCCTAAAAATAATGTCTCAGATTCAAAAAATGTCAACCAGAGTGAGAGTATTATGAGAAGGAGTCATAGGTTATAGGTTATAACCTAGAAGCATGTGTGGCCTTCCCTGGGTGGAATACGAATCTGTAAGGTTTAATTTGGTGCATGGGAAAGCCAGATGCTTTATCAAGGAACAAAGTGTGTACGCTGAGGAGGAATCTGAGTTCATCAAAAAACACAAGACAATTTTTCTCTATTAGCAAAGAAAACACTGGATCGAAAGGGGTGCTACTACTGAATCACGTGGGAAGTACACTTGGCGTTCACGGTCAGTTGGGCACCAACCTCCGGTCCCACCATTCCCTCAGCTACTTCACTGTTCCTAGCACCAGGCACGGTTGTTTCCAAGCCTCCGGTCATACTCTATGCCTCCTTTCATTTCTCCTCTGCTAATTTTTCAAATTCTGTTCACTTTGTAAAGTCTAGCTCTGGCCCTAATTATTCCACAAATTTTACCTTTCTCTGGTTTCCTGCTGCACTTCAAGTCTATACATTTTATTTATTGTATTATATTATTTTATTATATTTTAATCTTTATTTTATTTTCCCATTACCAATTAGTCCCCTTCTATCCCCGTGCCCCTAGCAGTCACCACACTGTTGCCCATGTCCGTGTGTCCATTTTCCTTTTTGCTCAGCCCCTCCACACCCTAACTTCTACCCCCACTACCACGAGCTGTCATCTGTCCTCCATTTATGAGTCTGTCTCCATTTCACTGTTAGATCAGTTTATTCATTAAATTCCACATATGAGTGAAATCATATGGTATTTGCCTTTCTTTGACTGGCTTAATTCACTTAGCATAATGTTCTCCAGGTCCATCCATGCTGTTGTAAAGGGTAAAATTTTCTCCTTTTTTACAGCCATGTAGAATTCCATTTACACCATATATTTTAGCACCTAAGCTATACTTACTTTTTCACAGTTTACTGTTGTTTGATGGCTTTTCTAGCTTTCAATTAACTTACTAAACAAAATCTTTGCCAAGTCAGGTACCATGCAAAATGCTGGGCATGCAAAGGCAAAGAGAACCAACACAGACCCTGTCTTCAGACAGAAGTAGAGAAAGGTAAGATGGAGCTAGGAGGGTGCCTATTGGGGCACAAGAGAGCATTTTCTTAAAACAAACAAAAAACCAAGGAACACTATATAGAAAAGTCTCTCCAAAAGTAATATCTAAGTTGATGCCTAAAACATAAGCCTGCAATGAGCAAGCAAAGAGGAGGAAAGCATACTCCAGGCATACTATTCCAGGAATGGCACACTCCAAGACTCAGAAGTGAGGAAAAACTATTCTGTGTTTGCAGAAATGACAGAAGAGAAAGTTGGAGGAGGAGATTGGGGTGAGGGATACCTATGCAGTGGGGAGAGATCATCCTGCAGAGGAATGGAGAGATGTGATTATGCAGGACTTTGTAAAATATGCCAAGAAACCTGAGAAACTCTAGGGGTTTCTAACAAGGGGTGAGAGTCAGATGTGTGGTTTAGAGAGACCTCTCTGCGGCCGAGTGAGAATGGAGATTGGCACCAGTCAGGAGCCTTTGGCAGTGGCCCCGGCCACAGGTGGAACTGGCCAAGTCTGGAAGAGGAAGGTCTCTGAGAGCCAGGATCAACACTTGCATATCCTCATATCTCCACTGGCACCCAGCACGGTTCATTACTCAATCAATTCTTGTTGAATAACGATCCAGTATGGAGCAAAGTACAAAAAACACAAAGAGTAGTTCAACTATTTTAAGTGCTTTGTTTAGACTTTGTCAGAATATGGGGCTTAAAGTTAAACTGTAGTGTTAGTTTCTTAATTATTGGCCAAATAGTCAATCATAAACCAAATCTGAGCACAGCCCAGGACATTCAACTGCTGAAGGAGCCCGCGTAGTTAGACTACAAAGAGGCCAAGCACCACCGTGTGGCTCAGTGTGGTAGTGTCAGCAGGGAGACTGGTGTGGATTCTGAATTATACATTAAAGATGTTTATTAGTCACCTTTAAGATATAAGTTATAAAAGGTCAACTTTGACCAGTTATACTTACTATGCATATAAAAGGCATTATAGATTTATGGAATGAGACAAAATGATCTGACATAAATGGTTCCCTTCTCTAAATCCAAAGTCTGAAAAGGGGTCATGAAAATAGTAAGAATGTCCATGAAAACAAGCATATAATGAGTTTAATTAAGCTGTTGAGGAAATTCAGGTAATGGAAACTTAGGGTGATATCTGCTTCAAGAGACACACAGCGGAATCTCCTGGGAATCTTTTCCCAGCTGCTTGGGTACTCTCTCTGCTCCCTGCAATTCGGATACATTCTTCTTAGAAGGCCAAGCTGCACAGACAGTTGCAAGAACATTGGGGAGGAAGGTGTGGCCGTGCCCTCCTGTCTTCACATCCTTCTGAGAAGATGGAGCCATGTGTGGTGCATGGAGACTTGTCAATCTGAACACCTAAGTCCACAGTGACCTTTGGAGGGCACTGCATGTGGCAATGTTTTATGATGAGGAATTAAGTATTTGCTGGTTCTAAAGGTCAGAAAAGGTCTGATACGCAGAAATATATATAAACTGATGGCTTACAGGATATTTCTGAAAATAGAACCAGTTATTTCAGGGTGCTCTAAAAACGTGCTATTGATTATGTAAAATAAAAGTGAGTATATGTTAAATTGGTCTCCTACAAAGGCATGCAAATACTTAAACTTAAGGTTCTTAAAATGAATAATAAATGTAGTCTTACCATAATTAGGTAAAATGTACATGTTGAGTGGTACCATCAGCAAAATTATGCATCCCAGAGAAATAAAAGGCACCTTATAGCCAAAGGACTGATACAAGAAGCCACCTAAAGGAGGCCCTAGCACCAGTCCCAGTCCAGAAAAAATCTCAAGACTTCCCTACAGATGGGGAAACAAAAAAAAAATTGAGTTAATGTATTTTGTATGAAAAATTAATGAATAAAGATTTAACAGTCACGATCTGAAAAAATTCTACCCACTTCAAAATCCACATGCACATACATGCAAGCTCAAGGCAGATACAAAATTTAAACATGAATATTGATATCATAAAAGTACTAAAAAATAAATATGGGAGCTTTTTTTGTTCTTTAATTCTTATGGTAGGGAAAATTTTCTAATGATGACGCAAAAACTCAGAAAACACAAAAGAAAAGATTGATAAATCTGATTACATAAAAATAGAAAAAACTATGCATGGCAAAACACATCAAAAGACAAAGAATAGAGAAAAATACTGACAAAGGATGAATTTCCCAAATATATTAAGAGAGAAAAAATACTACTAATCAATGAGAAAAAAATGAACAATATAATAGGAAAATAGGCAAATGCTATAGACTGTTGGTGCATAAAATGAAATACAGAGCTCTTAGGCAGGTAAAAGGAAGCCCACCTTCACTTTTCAAAGAAATGAACAATGAAATGAACAATGTTTACCTATTGCCTGTCAAACTCTCTATACTCTCAAGAATTTGAGGATAGAAGCACCCTCAGGCATTGCTGGTGAGTGACTACCAGAGGGAAATTTGGCAGATCAGTCATCACAAAACCACACGTTCTCTGACCAAGAACACCACTTCTGCGAATTAAACTTCCAGGAACAGCCATAAAGACATGATGTGGTATATGTACAAGCTTATGTCTGTAGCACTATTTGCAAGAGCAAAAGATGTAAACAACCTAGATATTCATCAAATTAAATAAACTAGGTTATAGCCATACATACAGTGAAGGACTTTATAGCCATTAAAGAGAAGCAAAGAGCAAGGAACTTTTCATATATAAATACAGAAAGATCTCGAAGATAATTTTAATGTCCGTGTAATAAGTAAGAGAGGGTATCCTATCACGGGTGCAGAGAAAATGGAAGGAGTCATGCTGTCTCTCAGTGTGTGTGTGCACATGAGTGTATGTGAATGCATGGAATCACTGGGGAAGAAACCTGTAACAATGTTGCCTTCTGGGAGAGCATTCCTGGCCTGGGTACCTGGACAACAGCTGTGTCTATGAAGGTTGAGTAATAGTAATGTATAGAATATATTCACTATATATTATATTTCCTTTTGTAATTTTTGAAGTTTGTACCATATACAATTATTTTCTTAAAATTAAAATAAATAAAACAATGCTATGGAAAAATAGTTGGCTATTGCAGAAGTCCTATGAAAATTGCACCATTTTAAATCAATCTAGTTTAGAGGCTTTATACAGAGACCCGTGGCTTGCAACCAAACATCCTCAGACCTCACAAAGACACAAAAGTAGTCCATTAATAACTTTCAATGTTTCATAAAGAATGTAGGAATTCTACACTTTATCATGATAATGTTATCTAGATCAACTACCATGTTAGGTAGTTATCTTTTGGCTGCAATCTTATATAGAAAGTTGGTATGCCAACACTGTTTTTCCCTGTTGATCAGAAGGACTGTTGGATCATAGGAATTTCTTGGGCAGCGTTTTCCAGAACTTTCTGCCAAACACCACTTCTTTAAGAGTCTTCAAGCAAAAGGGGTTGGATAGTCAAATTGAGTTATGGAACATTAAATAAACTATCTCCGCTACAGAATTTCTCAGTCTATATGCACACTCAAACATGGTTAGCCACAAAACCTTGTTTTATGGACCATGTCAACAGACTAGTCTTCTTAATCCTTTTTGAGGAACATATTCCTAGGAAATGTAAACAGTATACCTGTCACCAAGGCCATGACCGCATGCCGAATGGCTACAGAATAAGCCTATCCTAAAACCAACATATCCAGCTATGTACATAAAATAAAAAGTGGAAGAATCATCTACACAGCAAATAGTTTATTTTATGGTCAAAACTTTTTAACATAGATTAATATGGGTAAATGAGGGAGTCCTTGGAACTAAGCTTTTTAGATCTGTGGTCTAGAGGACAATTACATGCTCTGAGGTGACATTTGATCTCCAGACAGACCCAGGTTCTTCAGAGATGCATGGGTCCAAGAAGAGAGCTACAAGAAAGCCTGCCTGGGGTGAGGGAGGCAGAAGCCAAGAGCTGGGACAGGAATCTGGTATGTCCCTATACCAGATCTCTAAGCACCTAGGCAATATATGAGAAGTACACCAATACCAGTGTCTGGGTTTTTATGGCAAAATAAGAGGGTATTCCACAGACAGACAGCACAAAGGCACTTGTGAATTTCAAGATGGTCTTTAAGATCTCTCCCATGAATCTGGGAAAAGTGGAGGAAGGACTCTAGGACAAATTAAACGTTTGGCCACAAGACCACTAGAGATGACCCTTTTCTTAAGTAAAGGAACGCTTCAGGCAGCTGAGCCCCAACCTTGGCTACAGAGTGACAGCAAAATACTACTATGTGGGTATCTTTTAAAAAAACAAAAGTGAGTCCTGGCTGGTGTGGCTCAGTGGATTGAGCACGTGTCTGCAAACTTGAAGGTCTCAGGTTTGATTCCCTGTCAGGGCACATGCCTGGGGTGTGGGCCAGGTCCCCTGTTGAGGCCCTGTGAGAGGCAACTGATCAATGTTTCTCTCCCTCTCTTTCTCCCTCCCTTCACCTCTCTCTCAAAATAAATAAAATCTTTAAAAACAAAAGTGATAAAAAGAGTATTTGGCTTGGACTATATTTACTTGTCAAACTGCTCATTCAGGCGATTCTGAGCCCAGGAAGAGACCTAAGTAAGATTAATGGTACATTTATTAACAGCCTACTGCTGGAAGTACAAACAGATTGTAGAAAAAAAGCAGGTCTAAGAAAATGAACCCCAGCTTTCACTTGGAAGGTAAAACAAATATTTTAGCTTATACTAAAAATAGAATAGGAAAAAAATTCATAAAATACATACCAGTACTGTAGCTACATTATTTGGGAAAGTCTTTGTGAGGATAGAAAAAGATGCAGTTATTGCTGCTGCAAAGCTTATTGCATCTGTTATTCTCACTAGAAAACACAGAGCAATATATATTGGTCCTTCTGGAACTTGGTCCAATACACTAAAAGAGAATAGGGCAAGTCTCAAACGCCAAGCTGGTGTGTATCCTTTTCCTTTTTAACAGTACTCATTGAAAAGAGCAGTACCTCACCCACACCAAAACGTGACTCACCCAAAGAGAACTGTAACTCCTCCTGAGACAAACATTCCTGCTACAAACATAAACTTTGCTCCAATATGTACAAGCTATAACAAATACCAAAAAAGCATGGTAAATTTATGACTGCCACAAATCTGTATTGACATAAAAAAAAAATCCACTGTATCAGGAAATATACAATTTTGGAAAGATATGAACAGTTACCTTAATTATTATTTATTTTTAATAAATAAATAAATTAATTAATTTTCTGTTGTATTTTTCCAATTACCATTTAGTCCCCTTATACCTGCTTCCCCCTGCAATCACCACACTGTTGTCCATGTCCAAGAGTCCTTTATCCTTTTTGCTCAACCCCTCCACCCTCTACCCTCCTCCCCTTCATAATATTTAATAGCATAAAAATATACATCTCTTAAAACATGAAAGAAGTTAAAAATCAATCAACCAATCAATCAACCCTAAGAATGGAACTGTCACAGTGGCACAATTCATAAAGAACAATGGTTTCAGTATCAATGGAAATTCTACTAATAAGTAGAATTTATTATATATTCTATAACTAATAAGTTATAGAATAACTCATTATACAATTTTTAAAAATTAAAATGTTCATATGAACCTTAATACTTACATATTTTCCAAATAACAAAGAGGCTAGCAACTCAAACAAAGCATAACATCCAAAGATCATACCAATAACTGTATTGCTGGCTCCTTTCTTTTCAGCCTTTAAAGAAATTGAAAAGGAAACAAGTTTGAAAGACAAATTAGCATCAATGTAAAAAATGGAGCTATTAGATGAGAGCATCATCTTCTTATAACTTTTATCTGTGTAGCAATTTCAAAAATTATTATTCTAATATAAACAGGATGGTAAAGCAAGGGAAACTACTAAAATCTAGTCTCTGACATGAAAATAATTCATTCACCATGCTCATAAAGAATTGTTAGCTTTACAATGTTGAGAAGAAGAAGAAAGTTGAAGGCATCATACTTCCTAATTTCAAAAGTAAATATAAAAACTACAGTAATTAAAACAGTATGGCCCTGGCATAAAGACAGACAGATCCATGGAGCAGAAGAGAGAGCCCAGAAAACCTCCCCCACACATATGGTCCATTGATATTTCACAAAAGTGCCAAGGACACATGATGGGGAAAAAACATTCTCTTCAAGAGCTGGTGATGTTAAAACTGGATATCCATATGAAACAGAATTAAATGGAACCCCTAATTTACAGTATTCACAAGATCAACTCAAAACAAATTAAAGACTTAAACATAAGACTCTAAACACTTAAACTCCTCAAAGAGAACATAGAGAAGCACCTCTGAGGACATCTCACTGACTAAATCTTTGGCAGGCATGGAAGGACCTTTGTATTCTAATTCCAAACTGCCTCCTCAGATCCTCTGCCTCCTACCAGGCTTCAGTCAGGCCCAAGCCTCACCAACTCGGCTGCTGCTCCGCAAGAACATGGAGTTTACTGTGCTAATCCTGTGACTGTCTCAAGCTGTTTCCTAGAGCACCCCTGCCTCTGCTGTTCACCTGGGGACCTACCATTTCTCAAGACCCACCTTGGATTTATCCTATGAAATCCCATTCAGTACCACCCCCTCTGGCCCTTCCCTCCCTAAGCCCCATCTGCATTCATGATAAAATTAACCAGTTCTTCCTCTAGAGTCTCATAACATTTTAGAAATCCTCTCCTTAAAATATGTCCAAATACTCTGCAACATTTTTTTCATATTCTTTCACTCCTAACAGACAAACAAAAGAGGGACATTTTCCTGATCCTTTTTCTGACCTAGCATCCAAGGTCATTCAGCCTTCCACTCCCGTTCAGTGACCAGGACTGGATTGGGCCAGCCACTTTTCTGAGCCTGTTTCTTCATTTACAATATGATGAGAATATTACTACTCTGCCTGTCTTATGGAGTAGCTGCAGAGACCAACTGGGATAACCGGAAAGTATGCTGGAAATGAAACATCACTGTCTGGGAACAGGGTTGCATAGGTCTTTAGCGGAGAAGCCATTTTTATCCTTTTTTGTTGTGCGGTGAATGAAGGCCACATTTTATCCAAGCAGTAGGGGGAACTGAGGGGCCAGTGCACCGAGGCTTTGGCAAAGAACAAGGAGTGAGACGTATGGGCATGTTATCTGCACTCAGCCAAGCCAGTGCCATTCCTTCCACACTATGCCTTATCAACCTCCAGATTCCAGGGGGTTTTCCTTTTGAGTCTGTGCCATTAACTATAGACCCTAACACCATCTAAAAGGCTACGATTAGAAGGAACTAGTCAAGATTAACGAGAATTCTTCCTTGGCACAAACACTGCCTCTCAATTCCATAAGACATTCAAGTCAGAAAAGGAAATTTAATAGACCGTGGCTTCCTTTACTGTCTTAGCATGGACCCCTTGCAGTAACATTACAATCTGTTATTCAGGGCAGCCCCTTTTTTAAATAGCAGTATGCAAATAAAGGTTAATCAAACTACACAGTAAGCAAAGAAGGTCAATTATATTTAGGTGAATTATCTCCCGGGATGATGTTCTTTTTGACTGGATCTTCCTTTTCTGGTACCAAATATTCTGTAAGAAGTCTTCTGTTGGCTGAAGTTGTATACATCATCTTTACTATATGCACATCTTTACATTTTACATATTATAAAAGTAAATGATTCAAAAGGCTTTAAGTAATTAAGATTTTATGAGGATATAAAAATGTCTCACCTCCTTAGGGAAAAAAGGTCCAAGGATAGAATAGTACATCATAGAGCCTAAGTTAATGGAAGCTGCCGATATCAGTGCAAAAATCTGTTCTCTCGAGAGCCGGTTGGGTGCCTCTCTTGCACTTTCTGTAGGGCCATCACCTTAAATGCAAGCACACTGCAGTTATAGGCATGTAATTGGAACTACTGACCCAAGTACACAAACATCACTTCTATGCGCCGACTGTGGACTCTAAAGATAACAGTTACAGAGCTAAGGACCATTTTCCATATAGCATATGTGATCAAATGTAACATAATCCTTGTACATCACTGCAATTTTGAAAACATTTCACTTTCATTGACATAGTGTTCCTTATTAGAATTTCAGTGCAGAATTTATTAAACCATCTTCTCTGTTTTGCCTTCACCACGAGGCCTATTTCTTTCACCTTGAATAAATTCCAGAAGGATGAGGTTACAGGGTGCTGTCCAAGGGGTACTGCTCTCTGAAATATAATGTAATTTCTCAAGTTACTAGCTTCATCTGCTACATGAAGTCAATAATGTTTTAGCTGTGTGATGTTAGCTGTTTATTAAGCATTCTAGGGCAGTGCATAAGTGAAGTGTAAAGAGAAAAACAAACTAAAGTATTCAGTTGGTGAATACTTACTTACATGGTATGCCCTGGAAAGACGGGTCCCACAAATCTGTAAATCAGTCCTTTTTCTTTTTTTTTTTTTTTTTAAATACTAATTACAGGCCTTTTGTATCAATTAATTTGATACTTATTCCAAGGGCTAAATTTTCATTTAACTTAAAGACACCAGGTCAATTACTCAGTTTCAAACATCCAGTAAATCTATCAGCCACTGTTAAATGGTTTGGAGAAATAAAGACATTTAAGTAAGAAAAACATGTTTGCTTGCTTGATTTTTCCGTTTGACATTGCAGTGTAGGTGAAAAAAATCTGTGCAAGATGAGGAAGTGAAGAATCTTTGTAAAAACTGTGTGTAGTACAATAAAACGGAACTGAAAGTTAAAGAGCGGGGAACAACAATGAGACCGCCAAATGTAATGCTTTCCGTCTGTCCAATGGCATGCATTATTAAATGCATTCAAAATTACTGAAATGCATTCATAAACACAGTACTTAAAAGCAGAGCTAAAGGGAAGAAAGTAGAGACCGCATCAACGCTAGTGCCCGAACTTGAACCCCCTTAAGGGTTTCGCTGACCCAAAACCCACAGTCAGTCCCCAGCTTTTACGACTGTCTCGGAAACAAAACAAGCTAATTTAATCCTTGGTATATAGACAGGACCCAAGCCACCAGTCGCGTGCGGCCGCGACCCTCTCGGTCACCTCCAAGGGCACGTGGGCTCTCGGGGTCCCCGGGCGCGTCCATGGGCGCCGCGCGAATTCCGGAGCCGCGGCTCTCCGGTTGTGGCCTGCCGGCCGGGACTCCAACTCCGACGCCAGGACAGAGGAAGACCGGAGCTGCGGGCGGAGGCCGCTGGACCGTGACCCGGCATCCCAATCGCCCGAGGGCAGCGCTCAGCCCGCTGCTCCTAGCAGTCTCCTAGGCGCTCCTGGAGGAGGGGCAGGGCCTTTCTTATTTAAAGACACAGGCGATTATCATACTCCACTGTCTGCAATATGCTGTATGCTTTCATCCTGTGTAAGAAAAAATAAAACTGGGAAGGACAATCCATATTCCATATGGTGGACCCCCTATTTTAAAATCAGTAAAATGTATTCCTACTAAAAGTAAGAAAGGACACGTATGTGGATACAAAAGGTAGAGTACCTAAACTGAAAGACACAAATCTGAATCAGGAAATTAGGTTCATACTGACTCTTTAAAGAGTGGGTTATTTTTCACAGTGACTGAATGACTTACTGTTGTAATCATGGGGGCCAGACATTAGTAAACTAGAAAGGAATGAACTGATGTGAAACCAGGAACAGAACATTAGAAGTGCAAAAATTACAATGAACGTTGAGGAAACAGGGTGGAGTGGCTGGGAATAAGACCTCGTTTGTGACTTTGCGTGGCAAGGTCAGTTTCTCCCTCTGTACAGTGGGGATTATAGTGCCTGCCCTGTAGGCCAGCTGTGGCCCCTGGTGACAAGTAAGGTGTGTGGAGTGCTTGGTACTTGAATGCGATGGCTGTTCCCTTACACTCATCTGCAACTTTCTGGCACAAAAATAGAGGTATCACTTTATCTTCACCTTACTTGCTGTTTGGGAAAGCGCAGAGTTTGTGAACTGAGAAATTCTTGATGTGGGGCCAAGTTAAAACAAAAGACTATTGAGTTACCACCATTGTGACTTGAAAGATCAGTGAGCCCCACTCTGGCTTCTGCCCTCAAAGAGCACACCTCCTTCTAGGAGATAAAAGAGACACCAATTAATAATTTATTCTAATGTACTGAGTTCATTAACATATTGGAAGAACTGTTTACTTCAGCTAAATGAGTCCAGGATGGCTTCCCTAGTCAGTGATGTTACCTTGGGTCTTGAATATTATGTAAAAATTCCTGGGTAGGCTAAGAGAGCCTTGACAGCCATTCTACACAGAAGGATTAGCTGTAACAAAGGTTCCTTAAAGCGACCTTCCAGAATTGCTATGATTTAACTGTGTACACTTCTCCAGTCTTATTCTATTCTACCTTTTCTCTCCAATCTAACATCAAACCGTACGGGAGAAATAATTACCTTGAATTATTTCTTTGTTGTTTACATTCCAGTCTCTCATTCTGGACTGTTTTTTATACACATATAGAGTCTCCTAGACCGGTCCTCTTATTTATTACTCTTTTCCTCTTCTACTTTTTACCTCTTTCTCTTTTTTGCTCCATTTTATAGCAAGTTTCCCCAACTTTACCTTTCAAACTTTTAACTGAATTTTTCATTTCTGCTGTCATTTATTTCCCTCTGTCTGCATTCCCATTCCCTTCCCATCAGCAATCTTTCCTGCATGTTTACTACAGACAGACCTTTTTGTTTGTATATATTTTCATGAAATTTATATTCTTGTTTTGTGTCTATCTATTTTCAACTTACACAAAGGGTATTGTGACATATAAATACATAGTCCTATCTTCCTCCCCACTTCTAACCTCTACCTTCCTTCCTCCCTCCAGATGATGAGGGCTACAGTTGAAAATATTATTGTATCAGTTTTCCATAGCTGCTGTAACAATTTACCACAAACTTGGTAACTTAAAACAACACAGTCCTATAGGCCTGAAGTTCACTATATTAAGTTCACTAAGCCAAAACCCAAAATGATACCCTCATCTCAAGATCTCTAACTGAATCACATTTGCATGGATCCCTTTCCCAAATAAGGTAACATTTTCAAGTTCCTGAGACTGGGTAAGTGAACATATCTTTGGGAGCTATTATCCTCCTGCCACAATAATCTTTTCACATTATTCTTTGGTCATCTAGATATAGATACACATATTGAATTTAGTTTTACAAATTAAAATGGAATAATACAGTGTGTTCGAATGACACTTCCTCATTCTTTCCTCTTTATCCAAAATACAGTCTTAGTCACCCTTTGTCCCTTCCTTCTTCTTTATTTTTCTTCCTAGTATTTGTATCATTCATGGTTCCCTGTTGTTAACAAAAGGAACAACTTTTGCTAATTTAAGCAGAAAAGGAATTTATCATAGATTATCAGGTAGCATACAGAATCATCAGGACTATACATACCACTGACAGGCTATGTGCCTAAAATCACACCGCAGAAGTGGTCCAGTACACACACACACCTGTGCACCACCACCGGACACACATCTGCAGCGTGGGATGCCAATGGAGTTAAGCACAAGCCATAGTAGTTAAAACCTTGTCCCCACTCTGCTGGAACATTGCCACCCTCAGCGGTGGGATTTTAGTTGGTACCAGCTTCTTCCACTCACTTGCTTTCAGCACAAGCCAGGTAGAGAAAATTCACAAACTTTGTTTTTCTTTTTCAAGAACAGTCTGACTATTCTGGGTCCTTTGAATTTCTGTAAAAATGCTGGAATCATTTCTCAGTTCCTCCAAAATACCTGGTGGCATTCTCATTGCAATTTTGTTAAGTCTGTAGATCAATTCAGGGAGAACTGACATCCAGGCACTATTAAGTTTTCAATATTCAGTTTTTAATCAATGAAATGATCCATCTCTCCATGTATGTGGATATTCTTCAGTGTCTTTCAGAAATGATTTGCAGTGTTTTTGTAGAGGTATTACATGTTTCGTGTCAAATTTATTCCTAAATATCTTGGTTTTAGAATCTATTAAAATGAAATTTTTACATTTAAATTTTCATCTTTTGATGATTGTATATAAAAGTAAAATAATTTTACATTCATGTTGTATTCTGCAAACATGTAAATTCCTTCATTAGTTCTAATAGTTGTTTTATAGATTCTTTTAGATTTTCTACATGAACAATCATGTCATCTATGAATTTTATTTCTTCCTTTCTGCATCGTTTGCTTTTATTTTTTTCACTTACTTTATTTTCACTTATAGAATGACAAATAAAATAAACAGAAGTGATGAGACTAGAGATCCTTTTGGTCCTCTACCATTAAGTATGAGGTTAGCTATGGGTTATTCACACGTGCATTTTATCTAATTCAGGAAATTACTTTCTATTCCTAATGTGTTGAGAGATTTTAATATGATTTTATATTGATTTTATCAAACATTTTACTGCATTTTTTGAAAAATTTATTCTTTATTCTGTTAATATGATGAATTTTACTGATCAATTTTCTAATGTTAACACAACCTTGCATTTTTGGAATAAACTAAACTTGGTCAAGACATAGTATTATGTTTATATAATATGAGTTCAATTTGCTGATATTTTGTTAAGGATTTTTCTATGTATGATTATGAGTAATGTTGATCTGTAATTTTCTTTTCTTTTGTCAGATTTTGGTGGCAGGGTAATTCTCTCCTCCTGTTTTTTTTTTTTTATTTATTTTTTTGGTGAGTTTGTATAAGATTGGTATTGTTTTTTCCCTAAAAGGTCCAGTACAATTCACCAGTGAAACTATCTTCCTTCTACTTTCTTTTCATTTACTTTGCTCTCATTTTTTTTAAGTTTTGGGAGCTTATGTCATTGATTTTAGCCCTTTCCTCTTCTCTCATATTAGCATTTAAGCCTTTAAATTTTCCTTTAAACAATGCTTTACTATATCCCACAAATTATCATTTGGTTTGAAATACTTTCTAATTTCCCATTTTTTTCCTTCTTTTACCCATAAGAAGCATGTTGCTAATTTCCAATTATTTGGGGATTTTCCAGATATATTTATATTACTGATTTCTAATTTCATTCTATCATGGAAGACTTCTATTCTCGAAGATTTTAATCTTTTAAAGTTTTAGGAAACCTGTTTTATTTCCTAGCAAACGTCTTTGTGAACAGTCCCACACGTACTTGAAAGTAAGTATATTCTATGGTTGTTGGATATAGTATTCTCTAAAAAACAATTAGGTCAAGGTGATAGTTTTATTAATACCTTCTGTGACTTACTTATTTTGCCTCACTGTTCTAGCAATTGCTGAGAGAAGGATGTTCCAATATCCAACTATGATTTTGGATTTGTTTATTATATAATTTAATTCTGTGTGTATGTCTGGGTGTATATGATTGTTATGTCTCCCCAATAAACTTATTCATTTGTTATGTGAAACACCTGTATCACTAGAAAAACTCTTGAAGTATACTTTGTCTGATATGAACACTGTCACTGCAGCCCTCACGCTTCCTGGTTGCATGGTGTATCTTTTCCAATTCTTTTAACTTTAATTTATTTGCTGGCTATCTCTGAATTATTATCTAGTGGCTGTTTGGGAATTATAATACACATTCCTAACTTTTCTGGTCTAGTTAGAGTTAATATTGTAGCACTTCATGTAAAACGTAAGAACCTCATAACTGTACGGGTCCACTTATCCAGTACTTTCTCCAATCATTTATGCTTTAGTTTTTACATGAAGTATATCTACAAGTGATATAAAGCCCATAATGAAATGTTATAATTTTTGCTTTAAATAATCATGTTTTTTTAATTAAGAAAAAGTATTTTAAGTTTACTTACATATATACCACTTCCAGTGTTTTTCATTCTTTCCAGAAGATCTGAATTTTATATTTGATATCATTTTTATTCAATATTAATGACTTTCTGTAAGATTTCTTCAAGTGTAGATCTTCTGGTGATGAATTCTGTTAGTTATTATTTATCTCTGAATGTCTTTATTTTGTCTTTATTCTTGAGAAATCTTTTTATTAGATATGGAAATATGGGAAGAGAGTTGTTATCTTTCAGCCCTTTCAAGACCTGGTTCTTTGGCCCCTATCATATCTCAAGAGAAATCAGTATAATTTGCATAATTTGCATTATTGTTCTCCTGTATGTTACCCACCGTCTCCCCCCTTCCCCCCCCTCCCCGCCTGCTTTTGGAATTTTCTCTTTATCTTTGACTTTCAGCATTTCACTTATGATATGCCTTGGTATGTGCGTGTTTGTATTTATACTTCTTGGGGTTCACTTAGCCTCTTGAATCTGTAAATTTATGTTTCATTAAATTTTGGAAGCTTTTGGATATTTTGTTAAATTTTTTTTCTATCTCATTTTTTCTGGCATTCCGATTGCAATTATGTTAGGGCTATATACTTATTAATTACATATATATTAGGTCTTTTAATTTTGTACCACAGATTGTTGCAGTTTTATTCATTTTTTTCAATTTTTTTCTCTGTTCTTCAAGTTGGATAATTTCAGATTTATCTAGCTTGAATTGCACTGTCTCTTTTTTGTTGTCTCCAATCAACTGCTAGCCCTTTCAGTGATGTTTTGTTTCTCATATTTTATGTTTTATTTCTCAAATTTCTATTTGGTCTTCTTTTATAATTTTATAAAAAAAATTTATAGTTTCTATCTTTCCTATTCATTCATTGAGAATTTCTTTAACATTCTCGATCAACCTTGCAGACACCTGAATCACAGGTACTTGCCTTCAGAACTGTGAGACAATAACTCTCTGTTTAAGCCACCTCGTTTGTGACACTTTGTTCCAGCAGCCCCAACAAACTAATACAACATCTGTACTTAGATGACACAGAAGCCCAAATTTCAACTGCTTCCCCTTTTTCTGCCTAACACTGCAATATCCCCTTTTCTCCACCTATGCATCTTTTTTTTTTTTAACACCATGAGGTCGAACCAGTTGTATTATTGACAAACATAAGATGTAAAGAGTTTTTCTTAAATTCTCAATGGTCTCTCTCCCACATTGGGGCAATCATCCATGGCTGAAAGGCTAGAAGCGTGAGCTAGTTGCATAACTAGGCCACTGGATTCAAATACCAGCTTTATTTACTGGCAGTGAGACTTTGGTTTCTTCATCTGTTAGAGGGGGCTAATACCACCACTACCACATAGGGTCTCTATGATGCTCAAGGAAGAAAAGATGTAATAATAAATTAGCACATTGACTAGTGCATAGGAAGTGCTAAACAAAATTATCTACTATTTTTTGTTGTTCCCAAAATAAACTTTAAAATTTATTTATTTTTATATGTATTTCAGATGCACTCTGTGCTCCTATAGACTGACTCTAGCCATTAGCCTCTATTTAGTAGTCTTTCACCTTTGGCTACATCTAAAACTAGGAAGAGGTACCTTAAAGAAATGAACTAAGAACTAAGAGAATCCAGGTTAAAGAAGCCTCCAATCGCTACTGTGCCCTTTAACTTCATTTCTGGGATTAGAACCCATTATACAACTAGGCCTTTTTTTTTTTTTAATCCTCACCTGAGGGCATGCTTATTGATTCTCAAGAAAGGAGAAGGGAGGGAGAGAAAAACTGGAGAAAAACATTGCTTCCTGCAAGGTAGGTATGTGTCCTAACCAGAAATTCAACTCATGACCTTTCGGTTTACAGGACTATGCCCCAAC